>LOJH01040667.1:3815-14567 GCA_001685095.1 Ellobius talpinus
GCTCAGTGGTTAAGAGCACAGGCTGCTCTTTCCAGAGGTCCTGAGTTCAATTCCGAGCACCCACATGGTGGTTCGCAACCATCTGTAATGAGATCTGGTGCCCTTTTCTGGCGTGCAGGCATACATGGAGACAGAACACTTTATACATAATAAAGAAATAAATCTTTAAAAGAGAGAGAGAGAGAGAGAGAGAGAGAATCAAAACTGAGAATGCCCCCCAAAGGGAATCCCTCCTGGATAAAAATAGCTTAGAGAGTTTTTTTTCTGCTTCAGCCACTGTATTTTAGTCAGGGAACTTAGCTGAGGTTAGAGTTCCCTCTCTAATTTTGGATACACAGTTCCGTGGTCTAGATTCTTTGGTGGTCTCAGAAGGGGACAGGTCAGCACCAGCATGCCTCTACTCGCTTCCTGACCATGGGTGCACTGTGACCATCAGCCTCACCCTTGCGCTCCTGTCCCCTAGGCTAGGTCTGCTCTTAACTGCATGCTCCCCTGTCTTGATGGACACTGTGCCCTCAGACTATGGGCCGAAGTAAACCCTTCTTCCTGTAACTTGCTTTTGTCCAGTGATTAGTCATAGCCATGAGGAAAACAGCTAATACCATAAGGATGTCTGTTTTAACTTATCCTGTAATGAAAAGATGTGTAAATTTTCATGAATGTGTGGAAGTGTTAAGGAATAAAACCATAAAAATATTAAAGGATGATAAAATTACTGCTAAAAGTGCATTGAAACTATAAGTCAGAAATGAAGGAAGAAAGAAGGAAAGAAAAACAGAGAGAGACTGTTGAAAACCGAAGGTTGAAGTGTTACACTGAAGTGTGCCCGTTCTGTGCTTGGAGGGGTGACGGTGGCCAGAGGAACTTTTTATATTTTATGGAGTTCCTGAGTGTGTATTGGACAAGCATCCAATGTCCACCTAGCTGTCTTCTCTCCCTTGGTTCCTCTCCATGCACGCTGGTGGATTATGCTGATGGCTCTTAGTTTTATAGTCTGGATAGGATGTTTCCTCACCCTCCCAAAAATCTCTGGAGTCACGCCCCTTTGGGTTTATTTCAGATAGGTAGGCAGTACCTTTAAGGTGCATTGGGAGTATGGGAAGCGACCACACCACCACAATATATACAGGTGGAGGACCTGTCTTGGAGATTTCAATACCTCCCGGGGTATCAGTCACCCTGATGGAGGGTTCCAGCTGTGGCACTGAGGACACCACTAGGACTTTGGGGTGCTGGGCTCTAGGCCAGTAGACTGTGGCTCTAGTGCTTGATCACCTGTTCTTCAAGCTTAGAGCTGCCAGACTCCACAGTTAACCCTGTGCTGAGGAGACCTGCACCTGGCCACAGTCGATCTGTTTCCCCTGAACTTCCCAGTCTGAACTGGTGGCTTTCCACCTACATCCTTGGTTTCCCCGCGTTCCCTACACTTGGTTTCCCACAGCTGCTTCCTTGTACCTTCCCTGTTGCCTGGGGCTGTGGGAGACCAACTTAAAGCACCCTGGCTTGTGATTGCCCGCTGTCATCCTTTTTAATGGGTTCTCTCTCAAGATGGTACCCTCCCCTACCCCCCGAATTGTACAGACGAACACAGAGAGCTCCCGGTAAGAATGACCTGTCCATGGGAGCAGTCACTGAATTTACATTTCACAGATGGTTGTGAGACAGAGAGGTCTGCGGGCTTGTGCCTGGGGATAGCGTCCTCGTTCTCGCTTGAGCCAGGAGAACTGCGGTTTGGAAGCGGCTTCTGCCCCATGGGGAGCTGCACAGTGGAAGCCGCGCCTCCCTCCTTTCTTTCATTTCCATTATTGATTTCCAAAGTGCGCGCTCCCCCTTCCTCCCCATGGAGTCTAGTCTTAACCGAATCACCCCTTCCCCCTTCACAGGGAAGCAGCTCCCACCCTGTCCTCTTCTCCAGGAGGTTCCTGGCACATTTCTATTAGCGCAGCTGTGTGTTTCCTCTCCCTCTGTCTCCCTCCAGTCTTGTAAGTCCATTCCTTTTTTTTTCTGTACTTCCCTCTTCTGTTATCTGTCGCGGTCATTACACGGTAGCTTGTATTATTTCAGAAGTTACCTTTTGAATTAGTACGATTGCATGGCTTATCACTGGTCTACTGTCATTATTTCCAGAGAAGAAGCCCTGGAAACACTAACTAACTTCATTTATTTTCATTATGTATGCGCTTTTGTAGCCATGCATTTTAATGTTCTGTGAACTGCAATCTCCAGGTGTACTTTGCTGATTTCCATAGTCAGTATTGATTGCAGTCTCCAGCAAGAGCTCTGTACTTTACGGCATTCCGGGCAGCTCGCTACCATCATTCCCTCTGCTCTGTCAAATTTATTTTCGTTTAGATGCACACATGAGACGTTCCCCTACTTGTTTTCCTGAATATGTCTTTGCCTAATTGTGCAGGATCATTTCATGGGTAAAGTTCCCAGATTTTCAGAATCTTTCTGCATCACTTTGAAGACTTTATATAATGGCTAAGGAAACCTGCTGCACCAGCCAGAGCGGGAATCTCATTCCGCAGAGACGCTTACCCTCATCTAGGAGCCAGCAGCTGTCTTGGACAGAGTTGGCTTTCGAAGAGGCATGGATTGTGCCCGTCAATGCTGCCTCGCAGACGGCTGCCCTCTAGGGGCAGGTCTTAGAGCTGCGGGATCAGCATAAAACTGTCTCTGAGAGACATCCAAGCAAAGGAAGGTTGGGGAATCTTGCAGGTTGGTTGTTCTGGGGAAAATGGCTAGTTGCCGTAGAAGGACTCAGTTCCCTAGAAGTACAGCCATGGCAGCGCAGTCTTGACAGTACGAGCCTTGCAACGAGGAAAGCGGTGCGTTGGGAGCCAGTTCTCCTTGTTGGTTGTGTCCTGGCTATTAATTCTCCCTGACTTTCACCTTCCACGCCTGATGGATGGTCTTTCTTTGTTTCATCTTTAAAGGTGTGTGTTTCAAGCATAGTGACATTTTCCTATAAGAGGCACTTAAAGGAAATTAATTGGTACTCAGCTGCAAGCCTCCCAGAAAAAAAAAATGACAGAAAATAGGAAATTCCACAGACGAGTTTCCGGGGATGCAGAGAGAAAGAGCATGGGCTCTTTCGTCCTGTCACAGAATACGGCGAGTCGCTGTAACTGCAGTGATTGCAGGGTGCAACTTCCTCCTCCAGCCCTTGTCCTCACGCCCAACCACAACAGCGGGCCTTCCTAGAGGTAGTGCATCTTCTCCTATGTTCCCCTTCTCCTGAACTGGGAACATGCCTCTCTCCGGCCGCTGGTCCAGCTGTGGTCTGGGCAAATGAAGATGGAAAATGTGGGTGAATGGGGTACGTGATTTGGTATGGACCCTAAAGCTGCAGCGAGTGCATTGTTGTCCCGTGCCTGGTCATGTTCAGAGACCATCTGGAGCGGATCTTGTCAGGAGGAGTAAGGGAAGCCTGAGCAGCACGGAGCAAGACAGCAGAGAGATGCTGATAAGCGCAGGCTTCTCGTCACCATCTTCCTCTCATGGTGCCGGTGTCTTCTCTGTTCTGCGGTCAAGGGGTGAACTTAGGTCTTCACATATGCTAAGCAAATGTCCTGCGCTTGCACCCCAGTGCGTGAAGGTGGACTGTAAGATGTGAGGACTTACACAAATAGCCTGTGTGTCTTTAAGGGGTGGGGGGGGCGAACAGCATATCCCTGTGTGTGTTGAACAGTGGCTGCCTGTCTTCGTTCTTGGAGAGGAAACCTTATTTGTGGCAATGCATCTTAGTAGGGCTGCATTCCTAACGCGATGAGCGTTCGGTGCCCTTATTTGAGAGTTAGAAGTGGAAGCAGTGACAGAATGGGTACAGGTGAGTGCTTCCCTGCCAGGGCCAAGGAAGAGACACGGGGGTGACAATATGAGGAGGCTCTTTTGCTGACTGCCTTGCAGATGGTTACCACTGTGCTGGGGGAGAGAACAGGACAAAAGTTCTCCGTCCACTGGACTGAGGAGTAGCAGCCATTGTCTCCCACTCATAAATAAAAATGTGCCCTGCTTTGCGGACACCCCTGAAGGAAGCCCCGCCTGCGGGCTCCTGTCCGTTCTTGGGTGGGGAGCGCACATCTTGAGACTCCCAAGCCACCGGAAGCTGTAGCAGACCAAAGGAAATGTCCTCTTCAGGTGTCAAATCTCATGGCTTCCAGAGAAGCCACTGCCAAATTCTTCATCTTTTTATGGCTTTGCGGGGAGTAATATTTAAAATATTTCATCAAAGTGCATTTGAGTGATGGTTCTGATTACTGCTAATTATAGACAAGAAAATGAAGCCTAATCAGAACTGGAGCCGGTGCAGCTGGGGTGGCCAACCCTCGCATGTGGGCCTTTAGATGACCAAAATCAGGAGACAATGTGGGGTCTTAATCAGGAAAACTATGTGATCTTTCACAAGAAAATAAATCGGAAGTACCCGAGTAAAGGGATCACGTAATGACACGGATCAGTTAGAGAGACCACAAGGTCTCCAGGAGAGCAGAGCAGGGCCTGCGCTGAGACTGGAAGAGTCTGAGCAGACATGGCCCATCCAACATGGAAGCATTCGGGACCAAGTACACCAGCGAATGGAGCACGAGCTGCCTGCCAGGGATGTTTGCCAAAGAAAAGCCGAATACAAATAGACGAGATTCCATTAGAAAAGACAATGGGTTCAGGTTTAAGCGCTTTGCAATGAGTGCCCATAAATTGGATCTGAAATTAGGCAAATGGAGGAACAGCATAGATCAAAAGAGCGTTTTAATTTATACCGGTGTGGGTGGCACCGGCATAAAATAACTTGTCAGTGCAAGCCATTTTCTTTTGAACACCAGCTATGACATAATTATCCACGTAATTGTGCCTGAAAATCTCGCTTGAGTGTACTTTGCGAAGCACGAAGCTTTGATGATAGTGTATTACAGCATCTAAAAAACTTTGATTCAAGCCAATTTGCAAGCTTTGATGAGTGCAAATCACAGAGTCCCCGTCAGAGCAAGCTGAACAAAAGCCAGGCAGGGATTTCTGTGAGGGCTGAGGTGCTCGTATACACGGATCACACGGTTGACATTTCAGGATGTCTTGATAGAAAGGATTGCTCTCAGCACCACACACGCTGACTTCCCAGGAAGTTATTAGAAAATGAAAGTCCCAAAGGATCTGGTTAAAAGCAAAACAATAACATCAAAAAAGTATAATAGTTTCCCAAGTTGCGTGCTTTCCACATCATTTTCACGTATATTCAGAATATGCTTGAGGTGTAAAATTTACTGAGTGTAGCCATTTGTTCCAGAGCTTTAACATAGCTATGTGTTTGATGCCCCCAGGAAGATGTGCCCGACGAGGCTGACGTATAACAAATGGCTTCTCCTCCTTTCCTTCTGTGTTCATTCTTTGTCTTCCCCTGATTCTCCCCTGCAATAGGTATCTTACTGCACAATAAAAGAACAGAGGCCGGAGGAAAATTACGTGATCTTTCACAAGAGAATAAATCGGAAGTACCCGAGTGGAGGGATCGCGTGACGACACAGATCAGTTAGAGAGACCACAAGATTTGGTGATTGGCTTGGTCCCAGTCATCGTCATCAAGGGACCAAGGGCGGGGTTCTGCTGATCTCTCTTATCTTACCTGACTTGGCAGGAGTCATCCTTCCGGATATGATGATGCACTAAAATTTCTCTTAAGAAATATTTCCTTAGGGCTGGAAAGATGACTCAAACATCAAAAGCATTTCCAGAGGACTAGATTCAATTCCCAGCATCCACATAGCGGTTCCTAGTGATCTCTGACTCCAGTCCTGTGGGAGTCGGGATGCCCTCTTCCGTCCTCTTTGGGTACTGCTGCCCTCTTCTGTCCTCTTTGGGTACTGCACAATGTGGCACACAGATATGTGTGCAGACAAAATACCCTCAGGCTTGCTACTGTACACACACAATTAAAATAAAGAAACGAAAAATAAAAATTTTAAACACTCTACTTTGAAACTTGAAGATGGTAAGTCCAAAGAAAATGTAAAACAAAAGAAAACATTTGCATTTCTTGCTTTTTATGCAAGCAAGGGAAGAGTTTTGTTATTTTGTTTTATGGTGCCTAAAGTAAATTTAGTTTAAGATAATAAAGAAACTAGAGAGAAAACAGTTTCTCTGCTGTGTTGTCCTTTCCTTTTGGGAACTACTGACTTGCATGCTCAGAGAGAGAAGAGTCCCACGTGCCATCATAGCTTACTTTTGAAAACCAGCTGACCTAAAGCAAGCTATTAAAATTCCTGTGGAATGAGTCATCCTCTAACTGCCACCAAATTTTCATACAGTTCAGTCTGAAATAATTGAATGTTCTCAAATGGTTGCTGAGCTTTTTAAATGGTATTTCCTCGGGCATATGAAAGTACTTGTGAGTTTACCGTGCATACTTTTTCTGTGGCCATAAATGTCAGTCTATTTAAACCACAAAAATGTGTATCCCATTGTACTTGCTTTTGAGGTTTATGTTGTTCCCTGTATGTCTGGTACATGCAGTGCCCAGAGAGGCCAGAAGAGGGCATCAGATCCTCCCCAGGAGGACTGGACTTTAGACAGATGTTGCCTACCGTATGGGTATTGGGGGTTGAACCCAAGTCTCCTGGAAGAGCAGCCAGTGTTCTTGACTACTGAGCCATCTCTCCAGCTCCCGTATTTCATTGTTAAAAAAAAATCTTTATCTGTTGTTTATTTCTCTAAGCCTAACGTAAAACATGCTCTCTACTGCATTTTACCTCGGCTCCATACAGTTTCTTTCTCATCTTCACTCCTGAGTTCCTTCTTTTCCATCCCCTCTCTACTGTGCTACTTAAAGTTGATACACTTGATCCTTAAAGAAAAAAAAGAACATAAGCTACAATTTCCCCCATAGAGAGGCACAGTTTTTCTCTATTGCAGTTAACACCGGTCTGCTGACAAGCCTCTGTGTATGTTGCTGGAGTTAGCCTCTCCCCAGACTACACACCAAGTTAAAGACAGCTCACCAGAATGGATCTCCTGAAGCAGAATGAACAGAAACAAATAGAGCTCAGGAGAAAAAACTGAAATACATATCCATGCATCCAATGCAGAAAGTACCTGTTGAATCTGGTTTTGTGTTTGTATGTATATGATTTTAGGGATGACCATGTTTTGCTGAAAGGCCCCCTTCTTAGCAGTCATGAATTGCCTGTAGCTCTTTATCTAGGGAAGGGCTGGGACTCCTGTGAGATGTTTACCCTTCTGTGTGAGTGCACCAACTGTCATTGTTTAGGCAGCCATTTCTCTGTGTGTGTGCGTGCACGTGTGTGTGTGTGTGTGAGAGAGAGAGAGAGAGAATAATAATAATAAGGTCATCAATTTGAGAGGGGGTGACAGAAAGACATGGGACGATTTGGAGGAAGGAGGCATAGGAGGAGTTGGAGGGAGGAAAGGGAAGGAGGAAGTGATATAATTATATTTTAATTACAATATAGTTTTAAAGCACAGAGGATGCAAAAAAGACATGAGACAACAATTGGACTATTTTATGTCAAGTTGAGACAAGGTAGAGTTGTTTTGGAAGAGGGAATATTATTTGAGAAAATGGTCCCACTAGATTGGCCCGTGGGCATCCTCTTGGTACGTTGTCTTGCTTAAAGTTGATACGGGAAAGGCCCAGCTCATAGGGAGTGGTATCACCCCTTGGCTGATGATTCTAGGTACCACAAGAAAGCAGGCTGAGTGGGCCCCAAGGAGCAAGCCAATAAGTAGCACCACTTCATGACCTCTGCCTTAGCTCCTTTGTCCTGGTTCCTACTGTGAATTCCTGCCCTTCCTCCTTTATAAAGGCTTGTGATCAGGACATGGAAGCTGAAATGAACACTTTGTTACCCAAGTTGCTTTTGGTAACTGTGTTTCATCGTAGCAATAGAACACTAACTAAGACATCAATCAAGGAACCCCCATAAGCTCACAGTTTCTTAATATCAGAAAAGCAAGATGGCTGCAATGAGATGTAGTTTCCATGGAGAAGACAGAAACGAGCAGATAAATGAAATAGGAAACATCAACTCTATACCAAAGAGATGCCAGAGAGTGCAACAAAATCTCTTTAAGCTTACAAATATTTCCAGTGAAATGGCAGGATACAAAATTAAAGCACAAAATTAGTAGCCTTCTTATATACAAATGGCAAACACAGGGAAAAAGAAACCAGGCAAACAACCCCATTCCCGAAAGCCACACATGTCAAGCACAACACTGGGAAATAAGCCTCATCAAGGGTGAGAACGATCTTCACAGTGAAAAGTTCCTGCCTCTGAAGAATAAAGTTGAGCAAGATGTCACAACGGGGGCAGACTTGCTATGCTCTTGAATGAGAAGAATGGATCTCATGAAAAATGCCCACTCTGCCAAAAGGAATCCACACATTTAGTGTAAGCCCAATCAAAATTCCGGAACAATTATTCACAGAATTAGAAAGGACAGTATTAAAATGACACACAAAATACTAAGAAACACCAAGGCAATCTTGAACAAAAGAGGTAATGTGGGAGGAGTCACCATACCGAGTTTTCAAGTTACGCTACAGAATCATTTCAGTAAAAACCAGACTGGTACTGGCATAAAAACAGATACACTGGCCTGTGGACTAGAGTGAGGACCCAATAGCCCTATGTTCCCACGACCACCTTGTTGGGGGAGGCTGCTTGTTTGTTTCCTGGTCGCCCAGACTCCCAAAATAATCACACAGAAACTATATTATTTGCAATACTGTTTGGCCAATAGCCTAAGTGTATTTCTAGCTAGCTCTTAATCCTAAACTAACCCGTCTCCACTTAATCCTAAACAACTCATTCTAAACTAATCTGCGCATCACCATGAGGTTGTGACCTACCAGCAAAGTTTCAGTGGGCTCCAGTGAAGGCATCTGTCTTCTATGGTGTTACATGGCTTCTCGATGACTCTGCCTACTCTCTCTTTATATCTCTTTCAGCCTGGCTTTACTCTGTTAAGCCATTGGCTGAAAGCTGCTTCTTTATTAACCAATGGCAATAAGACATAGTCACAGCATCATCACCTCCTGATTTTTAACAAAGAGACCAAAGCATACGTTAAAGAAAGTGCTTTCAACAGATGCTGTGGGGGGGACCTCGATGGCTGTGTATGAAAGAATACATCTTGTTCCTTAAATCTCACACTGCATAAAGCTCAGTGCCAGATGGATCAAGGACTTCAGCATAAAACCAGTGTTTTGACATTGCTGAAGGATGATGTGCAGTATGCGCTTCAACCCGTGTGCGCACGAAAGGACTGCTTTCTGAAAAGCAGTCTAGGAGCCCAAGAGGCATGAACAAAAATTGACAGATAAGATTTCATGAAATTAAAAATCTTCTGTACACCAGAGGAACCATCAACTGAGGAGAGAGGCTACTCATAGAAGAGGAGAAAAATCTTTGCCTGCTGTACATCTGACAGAGGATTAGTGTCTAGTCTATAAAGAACCAAAAAAAATCAAAAAACCAAAAAAGTGTCTGTTGGTTCTAGTTATCAGACTAAAGCAAATTAAAACTACTTAAGGTTTTAGCTCCCCAGGGTGAGGATGGCCATCATCAAGATTACAAAGACCAGAGGTCCTGGTGAGGATGTGGAGAAAGGACCAGAGAACTGCTACATAAGCTTAGTCCACCAGGCTCTCAGAACCCACAGTCATGTAGGTCACCCTGGTTAAACTCTGTGGGTCACTAAACAAAAATACATGAATCTGAGAAAGGGCCTTATAGGCTGGAGTCAGGAGTTGATGGGGTGGAAAGGTGATGAACATAGTAGGGGTAGAGAGTATTCAGTTAATAAAAGTGCATAATAAATAAAGAATAACAAAAAAGGAATAAATACCAACTCCCATACAAAGGCAGAAACAACAGAAAAAACAAACAAAACAAAAATATGATCTCTTGTCAGTATCCTCAAAAGCCAGAAAATCATGGGATGATATATTTCACCTTCTGAAACTAAGGAACTGTCAACCATTTTTGCTATACCCAGCAAAATTATCCATTAAAAAATGGTGGGAAAAGGAAGACATGTAATGAAACACACAAATAAGGCAATTAATGACAAATGCCAAATTAAAGCCCAGCACCCTCCTCAAGGGGAAATGACCTTATTCTGAACCAAATATGAGTGCCCAATGGCCCCGGAACACAGACTGGGGTTTCATTCAATTATATTCCAATGTGGTAGAAACTTTATGAAGTTTTAATAGAAACAGAATAAGGGTCATAAATCAGCATATTTTAACAAACATATCGATACAAACATCTGGTCACAGAAAATCATGGATGTCTTGGCTCTAGCTGTCAGAGGCGTCTGTGTTCTTAGCAGTTTGGTTGGTGGGAGCTAAGTGTCTGTGCATTCCAGAGGATTCAGCTAAATCGTCTCAAGTTGTTAGCCATCATCCAGGAGGAGAATAAATGACTGCTAAGGGGTTAATGGCCCAAGATACTTTGGTTCTGTACTTGGAACATTCCAGACTTTCTGGTCATTTTAGCTCTAATCAATTCATCAACCTTACAGAGGATTCAGAAGATGCTGTTACTATTCTTTCCTGGAATGTTTGTTCGTACAACCGAGCCAGCATTGAAGAAAATGTTGGAAAGAATCCCTTTCCCAGACGGACACAAAGGGAAGTTGTCTATCTCAGATGGGCAGTGCCACCAGACCCAAAGACAGTTTCACCCAAGTGCAACTTGAGGAGTCCCTGTGTGACTTAACTCTTTTCTG
>LOJH01040668.1:0-14566 GCA_001685095.1 Ellobius talpinus
GTGCGGGAGCCGGGTGGGACGAAAGCAGGCCCGTGCTCCCCTTTCACTACAGATGGGTATTGCACTGAATCTGAATCTGCAGATTTCTTTTGATAAGATTGTCATATTTATGATTTTATTCTATCTATCCAGGGGCATGGGAGATCTTTCCATTTCCTGGTGTCTTCTTTAATTTCTTTCTTCAAAGACTTAAAGTTCCTGTCATACAGGCCTTTCACTTTTTTGGTTAGGGTTATCATAAGGTATTTTAAGTTATTTGTAACTATTATAAAGGGTGATGATCCTCTTTCTTTCTCTGTCCATTTGTCATCTGTTTATAGAAGGGGTACTATATTTTTTAGGTAATCTTGTATCCTGATAAATTACTGAAGGTGTTTATCAGCTTTTGGGGGGATCACCTATGTATACTATCCTATCATCAGCAAATAGCAAAAGTTTGACTTTTTCTTTTGCGATTTGTATCCCCTTGTCTCCTATTGTTATTGCTCTAACTAGAATTTTGAGTACTATATTGAATAGATATGGAGAAAGTAGACAGTTTTGTCTTGTTTGGATTTTAGGAGGATCACTCTGAATCTCTCTTCATTTAGTTTGATGTTGGCTGTTGGCTTGCTGCATATTGGCTTTATTATGTTTATGTATGTTCCATGTATCTCTGCTCTCTCCAAGACCTTTCTCATGAAGGGATGTTGAATATTATCAGAGGCTTTTTCAGCATCTATTGAGATGATCATGTGGTTTATTTTTTCTTTCATTTTTTTGTTGGTCTTTTCTTCCCTATCTTTTAGGGAATTTTTCATTTCCTCTTTAAGGGCATGAATCACCTTCATGATGTTATTTTTAGCATCGTTTTAATCTGCTTCATCTGCATTGTGGTGTTCATGTTTTCTTGCTATAGTTCTAATAGTTTCTGGTGTTGCTGTAATGCTCTTTGCATTGTTTAGTGTATTCTTACCTTGTTGCCTACATATCTCTTCCTCCAATCATTGTGGATGGAGCCTTGCTTCAGGGGTCCCTCTTCCTTCAATTGCTGTGGCTGGGAGCTGTGACTCTGTTGAATACTCCTTCAGGTTCAGGCAGCATTGAGCCTCTGGCAATCACTCCTTTAGTGCAGATATGCCCAAGGCTCAGGTGGTTGCATCTCTCCATATGGGTATAGCCACAGCTCCAATAGTCACTTCTGCAGGTATCAGTGGTGCCATATCACTTATAAGTTGCTGCTCTAGTTGCAGTCAGGGCTGAGGCCAAGGCTCTGGTGGTCAATCAGTTTCTAGAGGTTTCTGCTGTGACCATGACCATGCAGTGTCCTGTTGTAGCATGGTCTGGTCCTGTGGTGGGGTAGGCAGTTGGTCAGTTACTTTTCTTTGGATTTATAGGTTAATTTGAGAAGTGGTGTGAGATTCCCTTCTATATACTGTGAGTATGTTTTATCACCATTGGTTAAGAAAGAATCTGCTTTGGCCTACGGCGGGGAAGGATATAGCAAGGCAGGAAACCCAAGCAGAGATAGAGGAAGAAAGAAGGTGGAATAAGGCAGATGCCATGTAGTTGTCAAAGAAGAAAGATGCCAGAACCTTACTGGTAAGCAACAGTGTTGTGCTGATACACAGATTAATAGAAATTGGTTAACTTAAGATAAAAAACCTAGATAGGAATATGCCTGAGCCATGACCAGTGTTGTAATTAATATAGTTTTGTATGATTATTCTGGTCTAGGTAGCCAGGAAATGAAAAAGCAGTCTCTGTTTACATGGACATCTTTATATCTTTATATTATAGAAACTTCTCAAGTAGAAAATTAATATGTGTCTCTACTGATTCGAGTATTGATTTATACAAATTATTAAATAAGTTTCTTTGCATAAAAATGATAAATTATAGAGCTGTAGTAATTAAAACAACATAATACTGGCACAAAACCAGAACTGTGAAACAATAGGACAAAATTAAATATCAAAACATGAGTACATGTCACTTCAGCCCTCTAATATTTAACAAAGATGTTGAAAACATAGCCAGAGAAAAGAAATTATTTTCTAGAAAAACTGAATGTCCACATTCAGAAGCATTAAATTAGATTTCTACAAATCACCTTGCACAAAAACTAACTTTAAATCAATCAAAGATCTAAACCTGAAACCTGAAATGTTAAAATTTCAGAAGAAACAGTAGGCAGTACCCTCCATGTTACAGGTATAGGAAAGGACTTTCTGACTAGGACTCCATTTGCTCAAGAATAAAGGCTAACAGTTGACAAGTGAGACTTTATGTTCCTAGTTCCAAATATTCATATGTGAATACATATCCCATAGCAACTCTAAAATCCACGAAATTACAAAGGGAACATTTTCAGGATAGTGGGATGAGGGGAAAATGGAGAGGGAAATAGGAGGGTACAACAGTCTAATCTGAGAAACAGGGAAAAGCATGAACTTTAATTAGAAAGGGAGATAAATATGGAAGAAGAGAGAAGTGCAAAACATTAGTAAGGCTTTCTGAACAAAGATATAAGGAATCATGCTATTAACTATCCACCTTAAAAAGCTATAACACACAAAAGTCTCTCTTTAAATGTAAAATATAGATTAAATAAAAAAATCATCTACATTGGTAATACTCCTATCAAGAGCCAAAACCACCTAAAGAAATTCCCAACACTAGGTATAATAAGCCCTCTTTTGAGTTATTTGCTGTGGGAACTCCTTCAGCCTTTAAGATACGGACCCACTTTGGGAGTGGTTGCATGTACTATAAATCCAGACATAAAAGCATGTGTGGGCCATTGGCTTCTGGATTTGGTTCCAGTTCCCAGAGCACACAGATGATCACTACTCTTTCTGTGAGTTGACCCAAAATAAATAAACCTGTATTATACTCCATTCTGGGCTACTGTGGAACTATTTATTAAAGCAACAGTTTGGTACCCACATAGCTAGATCCACATCATTAATGGACCATGCCCAGAAGTTTTGTGGCCTTCTCCCACACCACACAGCTGAACCTCCCCTCTGCAGCTGAACTTCCCCTCTGGCATGCACCTGCACACTGTTTGGCTGGCCTGCCATGCAACAACCTGGCAATTTTCAACTGGCCAGATGTGTGCCTTGATATCACCTACTAAGTGGCTTTTGCAAAAACTCATCTGCAGCTTCTCTGGCTTCTACCAGACCTGCTCCAATCAGGCCTAGCACTGTATCTAGAGCCAGGGGTGCTCCAGCTTATGTTACCAGTTCTGTTCTGAGAATATCTGGCATGAGCTTTGGCCAGTAATCTTGTGACTGTCTGCAAGCTCTTGGTTCCTTAATATTCTGCTTAACTCAACTTCTCTGTATATGGATTGCTGCTCTTAAGTAATTCACTATTTTTTTTTAGAAATTCTATGTCTCAAGTGATTTAAGTACTGATCTAGAATCTGCCTTACTGTCACAATTATGACACCTGTTGGTCAATAAAGATTATTTCACCTATAATAATTTTCTGAAAACTATAAGAGAGGTAAGTTAATTTGATTTATAAATAAATAAATTTGAAAATTGTAAAAAAATCCCAAGATAATTTCAGAAAATATCATCATCCAGGAATTTAACAACTTTCATGACTCAACTATGAATGGAACTCTGCAAGAGTTATATGAGGTACTTTGTATGTACATTTTAGTGATCATGGTACTTAGCTTTGTTCTTTATATTCTATCCTTAAAGAAATGGTTTGATAATAGAGTCAAAAATGAGAAACTTTTAGGAAGGATACAGTCTTAGTCAAAAGGATTGATAGTATTGAAAATGATAGCCTTAATTTGGCAGGCAAAATTCAGTACATGTCTATGGGTTATGAAACCTTACAAAATGGTACTGAAAGATTATCTGAGAGGATTCATACTGTTGAAATTGACAATCAAAATTTGTTTAAAAACTTATGATAAGTCAGCAGATAGAACATCTTTCCAGGAAGGCAATCTGCACATCATCCAAATAATATCCAAGGATGAAAAGATATCATTAATGGGAAAATTTAAGACCTTTGAGTCACATGTGCAGAATGAAAACCAGAAATTATATGATTTGATGAAATCATTAGAAATATTCACAAGTCAAGAGACTCAGCCTTTCCAAAATACAGTGATAAAATGTTTTGAGTTGATTGAGGAACTTGTCGTAAAAGTAAATAAGGAGAGGAAGTACAGGTAAAGGGTTTAACATCACCAGTATCTCTCAGAGTCAGAGTTGACTTATCAAGGGTTTTAGCGACTTATCCTGTTATTACCTCTTAAAAGTCAGCTAACACTCAATACCCAAATGGATACCAAGAATGTAAAAGGAAACCTATAGGTTTGAAAGATCTAAAAGAAATCTAGCAAGCAGTACTATCTATGGCATGTATTCACCATTTGTTAGTGAGATGGTGAAGACATGGGTTTCAAGAATAAGGTTACTCCATATTATTGGCTTTAATTAGTCTTAGTGGTGCTTGAATATGGGCCACAGTTACAGTAGAAGTCCTATTGGAGAGAGAAGGCTAAAGCCTTAAAACAACAAGGAAAAGGATTTGAGGCTTCCCAAGATCAAATTCTTGGTGAGGGCTGTAATTCTGATCCACAGAGTCAGCTATTTACAATGAACACATCTTGTCCCTAAGCCATACATCTTCCTTAAATGCTTCGATCAGGAATCAAGAACTAGGAAGAAGAATTGAATCATATACTATGGCTAAACAAGGCCCAAGAGAATCCGTTAATGACTTTTTATGAAGATTAACTAAAGTTGTAGAAATATAGGTAACATATCCAGAAGTTAGATGAGTACTTATTGAATCTCTGGCTTTTGAAAATGCTAACTTAGAATGAAAAAGATACTTGGGCCTTTAAAGATCAGGTCAGCACCAATTTTTGAATGGATCCTGCACACAGTCAATGTTGTGTCATTTGATTATAATACTGAGGCTTGGGTAGGAGAAGCAATTTCCAAAGGTATGAAAAGATATAAAAATGCCAAGTGGCTTTTTGTCTCAATTGAGGTAGAATAGTACATCTGAGAAGGAATTGTGAAAAAGTCATTCCTAGAAATAATCTTTCCTCTGGAGATAACAAAAATAGAAAGCCTCAATCTTCTGGATTATATAGAATATGTGGCAAAGGCCAAAAATGAACCAATTAATGTAGATCAACAAGAGAAAAACAAGACAACCCATTACCACTGTGAAACTCCTTGGGGGGGCCTCTCACAGGTCCCCATGCCAAATGTGGTCCAGTTATTCCCAGTCACTGTGGAGGACATGTCTCCCTAGGAAACTTTAAAAATTCCATTGCCTGTTGTAAAAAACATACTGCACTGAATGATAGAATAAACATGAAGGATAAATCAAAAATTCCAATAGAAAATAGGAAATGTTTATTTTGGCAGACTTCTATAAATGATCAAAGACCAAAGCTGAGAGTAAGAATAAATAACTTTAACTGAAGTATATTGGACATGGGTGCAGATGTGACTATTATTACTCCAGAATCTTAGCATCTAAGAGGCAAATTTTCAGTTCCTTAGAATTGGAAACCTATCTCAAGAAAACAAAGCACAAGATGAGTTGAGTGCATAGGGTCAGAAGGACAGAGAGGAACGCTGAGGCCATATGAGGCTAATATAGAAGTGAATCTATGGGGTTATGATATATTGCAGCAATGGAATACTGAGATTAACATTCCTGCGGTCTAGAAATGGAACATAAGCCAACTAATGTTTCTGGGAAGGATATTATAAGGTACTATTAAAAAATAGTCACCACACATTCAGACTGTACAAAAACACAAAACAATTAGCAAAGCTTCAGAGGTACCAATGGCCCTACCTTTAAAATGGTTAACTAAGGAATCAATATGGGTTAAACAATGACATTTAACAGAGGAGAAACTGTAGGCTTTAAAATACCTGGTACAGGACCAACTAGATACTTACTATATTGAAGAATCATCCAGCCCTTGGAATTCTCCTGTATTTGTTGCTAAAAAGAAATCTGAAAAATGGAGAATGGTGACAGACCTAAAAGCTGTCAAAAAGGTAATTCAGCCAATAGGCCCTCTACAATCTGGAACTCCTTTACCTTCCCTATATCTAAAGAATGGCTTCTTATAGTTATTGATTTAAAAGATTGTTTCTTCACTATACATTTACAAGAAAAAGACAGAAAAATTGGCCTTCACAGTTCCTACTTATAATAATTCTCAGCTAAGAGATATCAATGGATGATCCTCCCACAGGAAAGGTTAAATAGTCTCACCCTGTAACAATATTTTGTAAGTATGTGATTGGAAATAATATTTAAGTGATTTCCTAAATTCATAGTTTATCATTATGTGGATGACATTTTGCTATCTGTTTTAAATGTAAAATGAATGTTTGAGGAACTACAGAAAGTTTTGCCTAATTGGGGATTATAAATTGCTTCTGAAAAAATACAAAGAAGAGATTCTATCAATTACTTGGGTTATAAAATGGGTTTATAAAAAATTAGAATACAAAAAAATCACATATTAGGAGAGATAGACTGCAGAGTCTTAATATTTTTCAAAGATTGCTAGGAGTCATTTTCAATCTATGACCTACTGCTGGGATAGCACCTGGTCTAATAATCCATTTAAATAAAACCTTAGATGGTGACAAAGAATTAAATAGTTCCAGGGAATTAACAGCTGAAGCTGAAAAAGAAATGACTTTGAAGAGAAATTAGAGAAGGCACATGTGGATCATGTAGATCAAAGTCTTAACTGCATTCTAGTCATATTACCCTCCAAAACTTCCCCTGCCGGAATTTTAATGCAGAAACAAGATATTATCTTAGAATGTATCTTTTTTACCACATAAACCATGTAAAAAAATTAAAATTGCTCGTGGAAAAGGTCTCTGAATTTATTATTAAAGGAAAATTTAGTCTTTGTCAATTAGTAGGAATAGACCCAGCAGAGATTATAGTACCTTTTACTAGTGGTAAAATTAAAATATTATTTGAAGACAATGAACCTTGTCAAAGAGCTTGTGCTAAATGTTTTGGAGAGATTAATAACAACTATCCCAAAAATGGTAGAATTAAACTTACAAAGGGAGCTAATTGGATCTTTCCCCACATTGTACATGACACACCAATAACCAGAGTCCCTACATTCTACACTGAAGTAAATATACCAGGAAAGACAGGCTACAAATCACAAGATAAAGTAAAGGGGAACAAAACCCTTATAATTCTGTTGCAAAGTAAGAATTATATGCTATTCTAATGGTACTAAGGGATTTTAAGTACTTCTCAATATAGTTACTGAATCACAATATGAAGAGTTGTTTTGCATATTGAAGCTGCTGAATTTATACCAGATGATACAGAATTAATTTTATTATTCAGATTCAAGTTATAATCAAGAATAGGCTTTTCCCATATACATAATATACATTCAATCCCATACATGTCTGCCAGATCCTCTACCACAAGGTAATAAATAAATTTATCAATTGTTGATTGGAAATGTGCTGAAGGCTTCAGAATTTCATAAAAATATCATGCCAATAGCAAAGGTTTAAGAAAGGAGTTTTCTATTACATGATAACAAGCTAAAGAGATTATAAGGAGGTGCCATACTTCTTTTTATATAGTAAACACTGCTACCTGGAGGAAGTAACCCAAAGAGTAATCAAAGGAATGAAATCTGGCAGATGAATGTGTTCTACTTAGTAGAATTTGGAAAGTTAAAATATGTACACCACACCATTGACACCTATTCAGGTGTTCAATGGGCAACTGCTTTGAGTTCAGAAAAGGCAGATTCAGTAATCCTGTATTTACTAGAAGTTATGGCCACCATGTGTATACCTGCACAAATAAAGACAGATAATGGGTCAGGAAACATATCTAAGAAAATGAAACAGTTTTTTTTGCTTACTATAATATGAAGCATATTACAAGTATAATACAAAATCCTACAGGTCAGTAAGTTATAAAAAGATCAAACCAAAGTATAAAGGATATGTTAAACAAACAGAAAGGGATGGAAAATACCCACAGGAATAGATTGCATAATGCTTTATTAACCTTAAATTTTATTAATGCTAATGAGAAAGGAACTATGAAAGCAGAAAGACATTGGGTAATAGAAAACAAAGACTTCTGAATTAAATCAGCAGTTTTATTCCAAAAGTTGCTCAAAATCAAAACCAGAAAATGTGCTATGTTGAGGAAGGGGTTTCATTCTTGTTTCCATAGGAGAATAAAAGCTATGGATACCATCAAAATTAATAAATATTTGGTTTGAAAAAGAGAATCCTCTTGAGAAAGAGAAATTACAGCTCATCCACAGAGGTGATAATTCTAAAGGTTGTAAAGAAGCCTCATAAGGGTTGGGGCAAGGTTCTGTTCTTGTCTTTGCAGGAAAATATCCATCTTCAAAAAGTCAAGAGTTCTTGGACATCTAGATGCCTAGAGAAGGAAAGATAGCTATCCAGAAAGAATCACCAAGCATAGAGAAATCTGACTGACAGTATTCATATTCTATTCAGGGTAAAATTTCACTACCTAAACATACACATCTCCCTACTTCTCAGTATAATGATAGCTGGGATTCACTTAAAAATTAAAGCTGGCTTTGGAGTTGGACAATGGCTATCCTTCTCTAAATCAAACAAAGTTGTTCAAAAAAAGTCATCAGAGTCTCTGTCTCATATCAGGAGCCACCTGGTATGGGACAAAAGGAAGAAAGAAATTTAAGGAATTATTTTATTTCTCCCCATACCTATTTTTGTCTCTATGGTAACTTTCATTGAATATATGTCTATATGAATAATGTTTAAATTTTCCGCAATTAACAATAAATTTTCCTGCAATAATCATTGACATTTCCAGGAAGAAGATGGGGCCCCACAACAAAAATTCCATCTGATTATTATGATGTGATTATGTTGATAATAGCACTTTAAGATTGGTTATGGGTTACAAACTGCTCAAGATGATTTCAATTTGGCTAGCTGAGATGGTGCACATTCTTACAATATTCTGACCAGAACTTCAAATAAGAACTTCAGAAAATCCCAACCAACTACTCAGAGACTATCTACAATTGTACCACACAGTAATCTTAAAATATAACCATTATTTTAATTTTTACAGGATCCCATAGAAATAACATCACTCCCATGACAGCTGGATGAAATTCTAGAAGATGATGTCCCTCTCTCAACAAAGTTTGTCCTCAGGGTTAGGGGCATCTATTAGAGGTTGATTATAAATGGTATAGGTTTGGGGGTGGAAATTAAGTAGGCTCAGGGATAAAATAAATAAAATAAAATAAAAAGGGATTGGATTAGATAATATTTAGATTAGGATGAGCTTACTCAGACTAATAATAATAGTAATACTGAGAATACTTGTGAGTTATTATTTATAGACAATTTACATTGGTATAGATTTTTATATATTGATACAAATTCAGATTATATTTGTTATATTAAATATGCTCCTATTTTGTGTACAATATTTGTGCATCTATGCAAAGTTATTTTGTCATATTGTATGCATGCATATTTCTATCTCTGCTTAAGGTATTACGTATATTGATGCAATTTTTGAAAATATTTATTATATTGTACTATACAATTCTACCTCTGATTAAGATACTTCTACATTGTTTACATTTAGAGGTCATTGCCCTCATTTGCTTCACATTTGTTTAAAGATTAATATTTTAATAAGAAGCTTTAGTGTTAAAGCAATATAGGTATTAAGAATTAGAGACCACTAGTCACCCATGCTTGTCATACTTATTGTATAGACTAATCAGGTTCTTTAGATACTTAGAGAGTATATTCCATACAGATTTGCAATCTTCAACCACTTCAAAGAACTGTATAATATAGCATTTAAATAACTTAGGATTCTATTGGTGTGAAACACAAGTATTCCTGGCAATACTGATCTATTCCTAGGAGAATGTTGGGCACCGAAGACATTACACTTGGAGATTGTTTTCTTCTTGGCAAAACTGGCCTTTGGGCAAAGAACTGCCCCTACCTCACCCACTGACAAAATGCATGGTGCCCCGACTGGACAAGCAGAAAACAAGCCAAAGACTACCAAACGTAGCCAAGACAGGATAAGATGGATTTTAAAATTGTCCTGCCTCTGAAAATAGTTTGTTAGTTATTCTAATCCTTAGCCAAAGTTGTTTGCCCCAACATTGCAAATGAGACTTTAGGTGATTGCCCAGGTAGCCAGTTGTTTCTGTTATTTCTTGCACCTTTGGTAAGTGCTTGATTGCACTTACTATTTACTCGAGTAATATTTCCCTTCTCAGTTCTTTGATGGGTTTGAAGACTAGATAGTTGTAGATACTTTCCTCTCATGACTTAGCCAAGTCATTTCTAGTATAAGACAGATTCCTTAGGATAGGATAATTATTAAAACATTAGCATATGTTTCTTGCTTGATGTTGTTCATTCTGCTTGCAATTCTGATTTTTATTCTTGATATTTGTTCTTATTGCATATAGTTCTGTAGTAGGCTTAGAACTCTATTATTTAGAAAGGGGGATGTGTTGTGAGAACTCCTTCAGCCAATAGCCTTTAAGATATTAAATGCCAACTTTGGGCATGGTCTCATATACTATAAATCCAGATATAAAATCATGTACAAGCCCGTTAGATGCTGGATTTGGTTCCAGTTCCCAGAGCTCACAGAAGCCCGTAGATCACTGTTCTTTCTGTGAATTTACCCCATAATAAATAAACATTTATTATATTCCATTCTGGGTTTGTGTGGAGCTATTTAATACTGCAACAGTTGTTGGTCAGGGTTATGCAATAAAATCGCAATAGACTATTGCTATTGCCATTGGTTACCCCGAGGTAGAAGGTAAATCTAGATTACTGAAGACATCATGCAGTTTAGACACAGAGCCCAAGACCCCTGTTCTAGAATGGGCATTAATGCCTCATATCCAAGTAGTAGCTTTCATGCCATCAGAAAATGCCATGCAAACTTCCAAAGGATAAAAGCAACCAAGAGATCTACCTAGCTGTGACACCTATGAACCACAACAACCAGCATGGCAAGATAACCCTAATGGTACCTAATGCAAACGTATATGTTCTCTAATTGTACTGAAGTCCCATTCAACAAGAGGGAAACAAGATCTGTTGTCAGAAACCTAGGCAGCAAGTCATGAATCTTGAAGAACCTATACCTACAGTCACCATTTTAATAAACCAGTGTAATTCTTAATGTCACCCTACACACTTATCTTTATTCCCACAGATAAGTTCAGTCTTCACCACTCACCAAGGAATAGTCTCTTTGTAACAGACGGAGATCACTACAAAAAAGCCATAACCAATTAATATGAAGATCTGTAGAGATCAGACCAATGGATAAATCTACTAAACACTTCCTTATCTGAAACTCAGAGAACATTGAGGAGGAACAGGGTGGAAATATTACTTCCTGAAACAAAACTGAAGGGTACGCCTGAACTGTCACCAAGGTGAAGATCAAGGATTCTTAATGAAATTTCAATGCTAATAAGCATGGAAAGTTATTTTATGGTACTAGGGAGGTGTTTCAGTGGGTAAAGTACTTAGTGTACAAGCGTGAGGACCTGAGTTCAGATCCCAAGAACCCTTGTAAATACTAGGTTGACATGCAAGAGGTTAGGGAGGCATATACAGGGGTTTCCCAGAGCAAGAGGGATATCTGGATTAATCAAGTAAGTGAGCTTTGCCATCAAATTTTAAATCCTCCCCCAATATATAAAGTGAAGACTAATTAGGAAAGGCTTCCTGTGGCAACCTCTGACATCTATATGTATGCATGTGCACATATATCCCTCCCCAAATGTGACCATATGCATGTGAACATAAATAAACTCACTCATGCATACCACAAATAAGCACGCACACGTGCGTGTGCACACACACTCAAAGGAACTCATGCACACAAAAGATACTTTTGAGAGATTTTATTTTTATATGTTTATATGAGTGCAATGTATGTAGGGTCCAGAAAATGATATCAGATCCCTGGAACGGGAGTTACAGATGGCTAAGTGCCACCTGACACAGGTACTGGGAACTGAAGTCAGGTCTTCTCTAAAAACAGAACATGCTCTTAACTCCTAAATCATATTTCCCACCCATAATAATAAAGGTGTTTAGGTGTCTGTTCAGACAAAAATCCTTCTTTTTCCCTTAGTCTCCACTAGGGCATTTATCTCTCAGGCAAAAAGGCATGCACTGAACAGTTTGCCAGATCATCATATTCAGTTTTGGAATTCTCTTAATTGTTTTGGTGGGTGGCAGCAACCCAGAGAGATCTATGTGACAACAATAGGAGAGAGGAGCAATGGAGGTTTCTGATGTTCTGAGTCTCTGGGGAACCGTGGCTTTGAAATTAGCAAGCTGATCTTGTCCATAATGGAAGTAGTACTACTGGCTCTATCCAGCTAAACTCAGTTACCATAGTGTTCTCCTGCTATACTTCCTACGATTTCATCCTGTATGCTTAAACTTCACATCTGGTAGCAGTATGCAAGATTTTCAACCTCTGCCCAGGTTTTTTTTTTCTAAAAAAGAAAAAAAATGATGGAGGAGGGGAAGAGTATTAACTACATAATTCAAGCTAATATTATCACATATTATAGAATTAATGAGATGCTATAATTGCCAACCCGCATACCTGCTTCTCTGGGAGCACATTTCAAAGGTGTACAAATTAGCCATTGCCAGGTTCGTAATTAGCGTGTGACAACTTTAATTCCAACAGCATGTTTAATCAACAGCAACAGATGGAAGTGTGCCTGGTGGTAAGTCACCCCTTTCTCAGCTCCTGATAGCAGGTTTGTCCTACTGGTTCCCAGTTATAAACTATTTAGCATAGCAAGTGCTAAATTACTAGTAATGTTCTCAATCTTTTTAATCCGAGTTTCCACACCCCCAGAATAATTATCACCACTGACACAAATGGAACACCCCTGTATACTCTATACTGGACTCAATAATTTTTAGAACATCAGCCTCTAAGCTTCCTCTCAAAGGATTTCAATGCTCCTGCTTTCCTATTTTACAAGGAGAATTGTACCTAAAAGCCATCCTGATGTGACTCAGGTTTCACAGTTTGTGAGCAGCAGGGATTCAGCTCTTTGGTTCCTGGCACCCATGCTGAGTAATTGTGTTCAACTATAATAAGGGCCATTTTTGTAGGTCTATCTTTGTGTGTGGCTGTTTACTGCAGTGACTTGGCATTTGTTAACCAAGTGATGTTATTTTCTGATCTCATGGTTCTTGGAAACAGTTTTTTAACTTTATTCATCACCAGAGCCATTCAGAAAAATAGAGCAGGAGCCATCTGCTTCATCCCTGCCTTTATTCAGCAGACATGGAAGAGAGCAGTCAGCTTTCATGGCTCTGACTCCATGTTCTTAGTCACAAATAACAGCCCTTAATGTTCACTAATTCTCTCCATGAAATGACTTCTGCCCCATTGGGCATAACTTCACCTACCCTCTCGTAAATACGACACATTGGGACTCTACACCCCATAAGCCATTCAGATCAAGGTCTTTGTTACTGTTGAACAGATGCTGTCTATCTGGACTCTATATCTAAGCTTTCCAAACCATCAAATTACACAGAGCAAATGGAGGTGAATATCAGGAGCTTGGCATCTAGTTTTTCCAAGCTAAAGCAAACATTTATCTGTCCCCTTTACTTCTAGTCAATATAAATTATTCACATCTTGGTAGAGCCGCAAAAGGTTTTATAATTTGTGAAACAGTGAAAATATTTTGGGAACATAAACAATACAAACAGTGCTTGTGGACTGAGGAGACAGTGTTCAAATTTGTTTTTCTGTTGCCATGATAAACAACATGACCAAATGCAAGTTGAAGACCAAAGGGTTTATTTCTTCTCAGGATACAGTTCAACACTGAAGGACATCAAGGCATGGAGGCAAGTTAGGAACCTAGAGTAAGGAACCCCGGAGAAAGGCTGTCAATTTTTTTTAGCTTTATAGAAAGGCCAGACCCAAGTGCCTAAGAATGGTGCAACCCACAATAAGCTGGACTCTATCACATTGACCATCAAAATTAAGACAAGTCCCCACAGACATTCCCACTGGCCGACAGAGGAAGTCTTTAGTTGAGATTCCTTCTGATATTTACCTTAGATTCACAGGTAACTCTAGTTTGGGTCAAGTGTATAACAAAAATTATCCATCACAATCAAAAAAGTGATGACATTAGCATTAGTGGGACTTCAACCCCCAGGACCAATGTAAAATCCTGGTGTGATGCATTCTTGTAATCCCTAGAGTGTTGAGAGAAACATTGGTTGACCCTTGGGGCTCACTCACCAGTCACCCTTGCCAAATAATCAAACAAAAGTTGGACAACATCTAAGAATGAGAGCTCAGGTTGACTTCTGACCACATCCATTTTAGATAGACATATAAACACACACACACACACACACACATATAAAACAGTGTGCCCAAATCACTCCCAGTTCTTCAACATCCTGAAATATTATCTATACATGTGTACTAC
>LOJH01040669.1:321-14566 GCA_001685095.1 Ellobius talpinus
TATTACTGGGTCTTGAGGAAGGTCGTTTCCTAATTTTCTGAGAAATTGCCACACAGACATCCAAACGGGCTCTACCAGCTTGGATTATCACCAGCAATAGCAATGCAGGAGTGTTCCCTTTTCCCAACAACCTCTCCAGCATAAGTTGTCATCAGTGTTATAATTTAATTGCAATGTTTTCACGTTCACTTTTTCCTTCCAAACCCTCTGATCCCTTTAAAGTTCATGACCTCTTTATTCATTGTTATTACTGCTTATATGTATTTGTACACACACACACATACACACATGCACACACAAACACACATCCGTATTCCTAACTCTAACCTATTCTGCCAGTGTAACATTACATGCGTATGTTTCCAGAGCTGGATGCCCAATCAGTGTGCTCTTCTCTGGAAAGAAATTCCTCTTCCACTCCCAGTTTTCTCAGTAGACTATAATTCTCTGCATCTTATTTGGCTTGTACTTTGCTGTCAGCCTTGCTTAGCTCACACTGGCTTAGTTTTTCAGAATACATCCAGAAAAGCCTCTGCGTGTTCTGTGAAAATGTAGCTCATACTAGTTTTGTTTAAAAAACAAACAAGTCCTATTAACATAAGTATAGGCTTCAATCTCACAATGAGGATGGCCAATAAAAGAAATTTGTTTTAGAATTGAAGAAGTTATCTGTAATAAATAAATATATAAATAAACAAATAAATGAAAAGAGAGATGTGCTTTTCTAGAGTACTGTATTAAATGCATTTT
The DNA here is from genome assembly GCA_001685095.1 of Ellobius talpinus. Classification (NCBI taxonomy): domain Eukaryota; kingdom Metazoa; phylum Chordata; class Mammalia; order Rodentia; family Cricetidae; genus Ellobius; species Ellobius talpinus. The sequence continues at coordinate 1,072 of LOJH01040669.1, forward strand.
AAAGAAATGAGAATTTCCATGGTTTAAAGATGTTATTTGAAAGTGGAGTGTCCTTAAATGAGAAAGAAAGGGGGTAGTTGCAAAATCCTAAAATATTATCGTGATATTCTTAGTGCAATTATTGATGCTGATGGTCAATTAGCTATAATAAACAGACATGGTAACTACTAATGGGATTAGAGATATTCTTCCAGCAGCACTGGGAAATGAGGCTTCGGAACTGAAATTGTCAGAAAGAAAGCAAAGATATGTGTCACACTTGCATCAAGGGTTTCAAATGTATATGCGGCCATTGTATATTCAGGGAGCTTAAAGATGAGTTTAGAGTACTGCTTTACTTTTAACACTTTAAAATTATGCTTTCTGTAAGGATGTGTCATGATGAAATAGTTTTAAATTCCACTCAAGATTTTACAAGGCATTATTACTTTATTATGCCACATGGAAATTACAAAGTCACAGTAAATAGCACAATTATAATCCCAAATCAGATACATATATACCCAGATACACATGTACACAAACCTGTACGCTCCTTAAGCATACACTTCCAAATTCATTGATACACTCATACATACTCAGCATCCACATATAAAGCAAGCATGCCTTTCTGAGTCATACACATTTCTACATCCGTACATTTAAATCCACATGTCCTCGTAGTTACAGCCAGGTCTATAGTCAAAAACATCAGCACACAGTCTACTCACACATATGCAAACTTCAAAGTCTATACACATTTGATTTGTTAGTTTCTACAATTACATCATGTTAATGAAAAATTTGAAAAAATCAAAATATGATTAAAAAACTGGAAAACATGAGCTGGCTCAGAAAATGAAGGTATTTTCCGTACAAGCCCAGTGACCTGAGTTCAACCCCAAGGACCCATGCAAAAGTGGAAGGAGAGAACAACTCACTAGGGTTGTGCTCTGACCTCCAGATGCATGCTGTGGTACAGATGCCTCACTAAAACATGCTAAATAAAATGCAAGATAAAAAGATAGTGAAGAAAACAATTCACTTAGATCGTTGCCTGACAAAACTGCCCAACTGAAAGAGAGTGCTATGACTGTAAGGCTGGGTGCCTTCTCTTCGCTTTGTCTTGGAGTTCTCTTCGATGCAGCATGGGGGTCTTGCTCTAGGATGAAAGCATGTCTGTTGTGTTTTGGAAACACTCAGTTTCCTAACTGTAGTTACTATGTGTTGCTTAACAGCTGCAAAGGCGTTTTATGGGAAGAAAAAGCAGGTGTGTTAGCCCTGAAGGCAGGATTTCCTCAAAGGTCCATTTGTTATACGATCTGAATAACCAACTGGACCTAGTCTCTGCACTCCTCAGTCCCTACAGTGAAGAATCTGATTTACTCCACCACCAAATGAGATTCTCCCTAATTTACAATTTTAAGTTTCTTCACTTAAAAGTCAGGGCAAAAATGAGCCACATGGAGGGACCATAAGGAGTGTAGGTGGGAAGATTAAAATTGAAACAGAATTCACTGTCTAATGCACATTTCCTCTCTGCAGCTCTGTACTCTCCACCTCCCCAAAGCTCCTTTTAGACACTTTCTCTCTAATATTTTTCTGTGGTTCACCCACATTATTTTTTCTCCTAGATCTTCAGGGAGCTGTGTAATGAAATATCCAGTTAACTAATGGGCAATAGAACCTCAGTCGGAAGAACATGCTGACCCGTATTTCTCACTCTACTTTGTGTCCATTACAGAGATACTTGCTTTCCCTTAGTTAAATGTTTCTACCCTTAGCGAAGTAATAGATTTAAAAAAATAGCCATTAGACAAACATGGATACAGGAAGATAGATAGTAAATAAACAGCTGTCTTTCAGTTGTTACCACATGGAAAGACATTTCCCTGATCCTAATAGTCACAGATGGTAATTATGAACCAGGAAACAATTAAGAGATGAAAGGAGGGCCTCGCTTGTCCCTTAGTGCTTCCATAAACAGTGGCCATCTCATTTTCACTTCTGTAAAAGCATCAAGACTTTACAAAACTGTAGACAATTGATCCCTTTTTGTATAATAAGCACACATAATTCAGAATATTTGACCTAACCAGGTAGATCCTCTCTTTTTCCAATCATGTAAGTGCCTGGAGTAGCACTAGGATGATGCGACTTGTTCAGGTTGACTTAAGTAGCCACCCAGAATAACAGGAAGAAATCCTCACATGGTTTTAGTTCATATTTGGCTTTGGACCAGATCATTGTGCTTAGGAAAGAGAGATTATATAGCTGTTAAGAGGACTTCCTGTCGTCTGCTCATATTTAGGTGTCATTTGTTGCTACAGTTAGTGCAGTTTGTTCAGGGAAATATTAAATATTACTGCTGTTCTGCAGACTTACTAAGTTTGGAAGCTTGTATTAAGATTTGTTTCTTCCACAGAGTTTTAAAAGTCTTGTATTTCCATCATTGTTCTGGGTCAAACCTTGATCAAGAGGTCAGCTGACTTTCCAAACATACATATATAGCCAACATTTTCTCTCCACTTCAGATGCAAACAATCTTGTTTAGTCACAAAACAATTCCTGGGTTTTAATATTAAAGAACCAATCCTCTACCCTGTGAACAAGATATTGTAAATTAAATTAGGATTTCATTTTTGTCCTCAAGAAAACATGAGGTGATTATTAAGATTAGTTAGCTAAGCACTTCACATAATTGGCAGGAGTGTTCTCATTCTCACAACAGAGAAAGAATTGGAAAACTTTGTTTAAAATTTTTGTCTAGAGGTAGAAGAAGCAATAATTTAGTATTGTAGGACTCTTTAGTGAGAAATACATTTGTCAAAGTCTTCTTCAAATTTGTTGGGGCATGATTTGGCAAGGAGGTAAATTTCATAGTGTTATATCAGCATAGTCTTTCTCAACTGTCTGCTGTTTGCTTTGGCTTGTTCCTAACTCCATATTTGTAAGTGATAGTTGGCAATGCTTTTGGAGTTATGTCTTCTCAGTTAGACCCAATCTAGGACTTCCTGGGGGTTCCATAGCAGAAACCAATTTTTTATCTGTCATCAGGGTCAGAGACCCTTCAGAAGAAAATAATGAGAACTCACAAACAAGCCATATAAAAGCTGCTAAAGGTTCTGTTACTGGCCATAGAACCTTGAAAAATAGATTAACAAATATTTAATACTGTCGCAGAAATTATTTAAAATGCATTGAGACAATAGCCTGAAAGAAAAGAGTAAAATATTTACTTTATTCACCTAGTTTTCACATTATGTAGCATGGGGATGAAGATACATCAGCACAAGTTTCTTAGAATATCTTTACCACAGCTTAATGAGAAAGTAGTAGATTATTTTAATATCAGCACTGTGTAATTCACAAGGCTAGAGCCCTCTCATTCTTATTGCTCTTCTGAATACATAATCTGGAGATTCTTTGTAGCTCATTAACATTCACTTCTCTTGAGGCCCCGTTTAAAGCATCCTGCCATACATTTTGTGAGGTATTTTCGGGAATTATTACTCATTTGATATTTTTCCCATTGGTTACTTATTGGTAAGGACTGTACACTGAAGTCATTTGTTCTCATTACCCTTATCATAAGACAAAGGATGATCCCTCTGTTACTCACACAGCGAACTGAGCATTTTAAAAGATAAGCTTTCCTTTCAACTTCCTTCATTCTTTCGGAGGAGGGAATTGAGCCACCCTCAGTGGTTAGTCGAAACTTGTGTCCTGTAATTCAAGGTTGGAGTCAGAAGACACCCACCCACCCTTTCTTTTCACTTCCTGTTTTACATCTCCAAGCTGCTTCGCTCCTATGGGAATATTTATAACCTCCTGGCATTTGAAAGCAAGCTAGTGGAAAGATAATTACTTCTCTGCATTTGCTACTGAATAGGAAGAGTCATCCAGACCATGGAGACAGAAGGATGAGTTGACGCTGGTGCCTTTCATCTGCCACGTCCAAATGTTCCTCTTTTTCTAGGCGCTCCCGCCGACTTCAAGTAAAGCTATGTGCTCACTCAAAGTTGAGGAGACAGAGAAGGCTAGTGAGAGGTTCACCTGACTCCGGTGGGAACAGTCAGACACTCCAGCACTGTGAGGAGCCTGAGCACTCCTCATCCAGCGCCAGCGCCCATTAGCCTTCTCTCTGTAACACAGGGAGGGTCCACCTGCTGAGGCTGTTGGCTTCCATCTGGAAATATTTTCCTCTCAGTGGGCAGTGTGCCTTTGAAAGGGTGATTCAAAGAGTACCCTGTGGGTGTCTTTTACCACAGAGAGAAATATAGCCTTCCAGATGGTAAATCGCAAGTAGACCCTGAACCTACAGTACACATCTCATTGCGTAGCCATTGCTCCTTAGAAGGGATACATAATCAAGATTAAAAGACCTGCAAGTGGCTTTTGTTTTTCATTCTAATAACCAAAGACCAGAAAACCACTAAAGTTAGATGAATAAGAGCAGATATCTGCTTTAATAAAATGGATACAGGAACTAGCCATATTTTGTGTTAGTGTCTTCCTTTGGAAAAAGCATCAATCGTTAATTTGCACTTAGAATGCTAAAATTATTAATTCCCTGTCATCATTATGCTTGTAACATTCTGAATGTGAGTTTCTATAATCTATGTGCTGTGTATTGGGATAACTGCTCTGCACTGTGGTTTATCTTCAGACTACACAGCTAGTCTAGAGATGAATTTCCTTGTCTTTGTTTTACAGGAAAAGAGACTTGGTGGGACTAACTTAAACAACAGAGCTAATAAGTAGACATACCATGCATTACCCTTTGTTACTCTGTTTCTTGAGCCCTGGAGTGCAAGTGAAACAGAACTCCCCTGAAGACTGTGTCCTAAGCCAACAGTTTAACTGATAGTGGTGTCTGATTTGAGAGGCTGAGAAGAGAGAGGATTAAAGAAATCACTCTTGCTAAAATGTGATGTCAGGGACAGGAGAGATGGCTCAACAGGTAACAGCACTGGCTGCTCTTTAAGAAGAACTGGATTCAATTCCTATCCCCTACAGGGTGGCTCACAAACATCTGTAACTCCAGTTCCAGACAATCTTATGCCCCTTTTTGGCCTCTGCAGGCACCAGGCACAAATGTAGTACAAAGATATACATGCACCAACACATACACACACACACACACCAATAAAACAATTTAAAAATAATTAATTAAAAAAACTGCATTGAAAGTAAGGTACAGAATAGCTGTGGTTTAGAGTATTCCATTTCATACTAATTCTGTATATCCCAGGTTTATGGTTATATATAATTTTGTTTTAGCTAACATTTAAATGTGCACATGTTAAGGCTTACGTTGGTGCATTAGTAAATGAAACACTGAGCCTGGAATGAATCTAGCCAAGCAATCAGCACCTGTGCTTCAGTGTGTTGCTGCCTGTGCTGGCAACCACTGTGATCAATACTGCTTAGAAACAAAGAACACAAAATAGCCTCATTATGAAAAGTAGTTTTAAAAAGAAAGTCATTTACTTATCTCTACTAATGAACTCTAGAGGAATCTTAGTAATCTTACAAGGTGACAGTTACTGTCTATAAAAGCAAACAAAATAAAGCATTTTTATAAATGGTTTTCATTTGGAAGATACTAAGAGGAGTATAAATCACAGAGATTGTAGATTAGGTAGTGTTCCCTTGTCTATGATACTAAAAACAAAAGTGAACAGAGAAATAAATTTAAAAGTAGGACTTTAGGGCTGTCTAGATGGCTCAACAGGTAAAGGCACTAGGTGCTAAATCGAATAACCTGAGTTTAAGTCCTAGAACTTCCTTAGTGGAAAGAAAGAAGTGACTCCAACAGGTTATTCATTCCCTGGCTTCCAGAAACATATGGATTTGATGCATATGTTTACACACACACACACACACGCAAACACACACACACACACAATGAGAAAGCCAGTTGTAAAGGCTTTTTACCAGAATTAAAAATATTTTCCTTTAAGATACCACCAAGAAAGTGAAGAGGCCATACACATAATAGAGAAAAATGTCCTCAAGTTAGATAACTTGAGTCTTGTATTCAGAACATAGAAATAATACTTATAGCTCAACATTAACAAATTAATAAGAGAAACAAAACTTCAGGAAAATGTAAATAGATGTTTGTCTGAGGAAGTTTAGCATTGCCCAGTGAATAAATGGGATGTTCAGTATAAGTGATCCACAGTAAAATTCATAGCCACATATTTCTATCAGTCAATCAATCAGTTATCAATAGGAAATGCTGGCAAGAACGTCTAGTTTGAAAATGAGGTTGCTAGTGCCACAAAAAGCTGACAATGGAATTGCCATGCTCATCAGCAACTCCAATGCATAGCAATGATTCTGAAAGTATTTTAAAAGAAAAGTTTGCTAATATTTAATTATCATGCAAACCCTACACTTTGTCCTCTTTCTTGTTTCTAACAGCTGGAAAAACTGATGAGGAAAGATTCCCACCTTGGGCACAGTTGAGAGAATCAAGGGATTCCATCCTTGGCCCTCATATGGCAGTCACTCTCTTCTATTCACATGCTAGCTACAGTAAAAATCCCAGTGAATTCTGTCTCTCTGAAATTATTTACACAGCGTAGGCGAGAGATTCATGATAAAATAACTGTGTCATTGTCAAATTTGAAATGTAAACCAAATCTTGACTTGGAGTCCATCTATTCCTATAGCATATACCTGGGTAGATGCCAAAGAGAAATGGAAAAATGTTCATATAAAACAGATATTCACACATAGATGTATACATGAATGTTCATAGATTTCCTTATTTGTCATAGCCAAATGGTGTATGTTTGCATGTTGGGGAGATGCTCATCACCTGATGGACAAAATATAATGAAGTCATATGATGGATATTGACCATTGTGCATTGTCAGAGAAAGAGTAAATATCTGTCATTCTTGAAACTCTTAACCACACCAAACCAGCAACAAGCCGCAGACCTCCAATTATATGAAACTCCCAGAACTGTGAAATCCATAGAGCCCCAAAGCAGGACGGTGTTCTTACAGCACAGACTATTAGATACAGGGAAATGATTGCATAACTGATGTGCGGTGTTTGGGGGGATGGGTGGAAAAAATACACGAGAATCTTTCAAGTTACATACATAGAATTATGAATTTTATTCTAAATGGAGCACATTTCCATGAAAAATAATAAATTGAGATAAAATAAATTTAAAGATTATTGAAATTTAGCCATTTATAGCAAATTTGTGACAAGTACATGGCTCTTTCAAAAATCCAGATCTTTTATTTTTCTGTACTCAGAATTGGGATTCAAGTCCTTGCATTCTTATCTGGAATGGCTAGGAATCAGGTAAATACTTATCTATTTATGCTTTCCTGTGTTCCCATTGAAATGTCCTATATTCCAGAAAAAAAAGCTCATGGCTCACTACAGTGCTGTTTACATTCCCTTGTTATGATTTCACATGTGTGTGCATATATTCCCTCTTCTTTGCATTTTGAAAATAAAATTGCAAACATAATGTGTTAGCTTTTCTCCACAGTGTTTCTCCCTTTATGCTTCCCGAACATTGGAAGTTCTCTCCCTCACAGAAAAATTTACTTTGAACTCTGTGCTTAGAATGAACTTTGTTCTGATGTAACTTTATAATTTCACTATCAAAGCTTTGGCAACAAAATCTAAAAATCTTTTTTTTAAAAGATACACTTTCAGAAAGCAAATATTGTTGTGAAAAGCCAAAATAATGAACAAGTGAATGATTTATAGTTTGAATAAATGAGCCAAACATTTTGGAAGATATGTAAAGGAAGAAATATTTGAGGCAAAATTTCTACTTAAATTTTAATTCCTTTTTTACTTTTTAAACCCTGAAATAGTACTTTTGACTTGTTCATAGTGTACCTTGTACAATGGTTAATGCACACACTGGGAACACATGTGATAAGCAGCCTAGCTTTTATATCAGCCAGACACAAAGTCATAGTTATTTAGTAAGCAGGAAATGCAACCATAAAAATGGTTTGGGGGACTGCTCTGTGGCAGAGTTTGTGGTGATTTGTCTTGATTGATGATAGATGCGGAAGGGCCCAGCTTCTTGTAGGTGTTACCAGATCTGGGGAGGTGGTCCTGGGGGTATATAAAAAGCAGGCTGAGCGAGCCTGAAGAACAAGCAGGTCAGCAAGCAATGCTCCTCCACTTCCAGGCTCCTTCCTTGATTCTACTCAGCTCAGCCTTAGAGTTGAGCGTGAGAGCCATGAGATCTCACCTTCCACAAAGTGCTTTGCTCATGACAGTTTATCACAGCAGTAGAAATCCCAAGTAAACTACTCAATTACTTAAAACATCTCTGGGGTATCATTTCGTTTCAGAAACAGATTCATAACAAGAATTTAAAATCATGAAGTTTTACTCCTTCATACTGGATACATTATCGTAGCTCCTCCTCTGCTGCAGATATTGTAATAAACATAACGGCTCCTGCAGGGAGACCCAATGGATGTGGACTCTGCTAGAGGCAGAGGTTCTTGGGCTAAAGAAACATGTACAAAGCATAAAAATTGGAAGGGCAATGATAGCTGAATCACAAATGAAGAAACACAAGGGGATAAATAATTTTGTTCAATAGACAGACTAATTAGTAATGAATTTAAAGCTAAGAGCCAGCAGCAGATTGTGTAGTATTGGAAGCCATGTAGTACCTGCCGTTAATTCAAATTTGCACATCGAAAGCAGAGGAATCCATTGTGGTAACAACACACCTAGAGTTGATTCAAGCTTGAAAAGGCAATTCTATCACTTAATTATGTTGTTCTGTGACATTTTTAAACTATGAAATGTCACCAGGTGGTGGTGACCCACGCCTTTAATCCTTCTACTCAGGAGGCAGAGGCAGGAAGATCTCCGAGAGTTGGAGGCCAGCCTGGTCTACAAGAGCTAGTTCCAAGACAGGCTCCAAAAACTACTGTCTCAAAAAACAAAACAAAACAAACAAAACAAAACAAAAGTCCAAACAAACAAAAACATAAAACAAACAAACAAACAAAAACTAAATGAAATGTCTCCCACCAGACTTATGTGTAGAATGCTGGGTGCCCAAATGATGGTGCTGTTTAGTGACGATGTGGGCACTTCAGGAGATGTAGAGGAAGTGGGTTGCTAAGGATGTCTCCTTGTGGATATATCTTTTTCAAGCCTCTTCTTTTTACTCTTTTTCTCTGTTTTCTGCATGCCATAGTAAAGTCTCTACCACACTCTGGCACAGCTGTGATGTTCTGCTTCATCACCAGCCCAGAATCAATGAAGCCAGTGACTGTGGATTAGAATCCCTGAAACTGGGACATAGAACGTCTTTCTCTTCTCAAGTTTCTCATGTCTGGTATTGAGTCACAAAGATGTAAAAGCAAGCAACAGATTGGGCTGAAACAAACGTCATGGGATGCTGGTATTGCATTAGGTGAGACAAAGTGAAAGAGGTACCCAAGGATTGCTCCACATGGGAGGAAAGCCAAGAAGTAGAGATTTAAAATGTGTGTTTAGATGCAATAGAACTTCTGCATCATTTACTAAAGGAAGGAAACACTCTAATCCAGGCATTTGTGCCATGTTTACTTGATTCTGAGTAGTATCCCAGGAATTAGATGTAGGGAGAAAATTATCTGGATGGTGACTTTGTAAGAGAGACTATTAAGAAATACATTAACAGAAGGTTCCAGAAAACCGAAGTGTTGAAAATTTCCTTCATGCTTACCTATGCCTGGTACACAGTTGACATAAAAAACAACTGGTAGTTTAATGAAGTCAAATAATTGAAGGTGAGTGCAACACAATCATCTCTGCAAATAAGATGTAAATATTTTAAATCATCCCTTTGAAATGTAATACACAAAACCCAAGAAAAACAAAACTCAGGAAATAATGACTCTATCACAGAAATCATGACCAAAATTCTAAGTTCAGTTCTGGTGATGGTGGGGAATCTCTTACATAAATCACACATTCTTCTTTTCAAGTCTGTCATCTATATCATTTACATAAGGCAACATGGGGCCAACACCTAAGAGCAGATCCAGAACTGAGCTTTCTGCTTGTTTCTCTCTGGTTTCTGGTGTTGCTGGCCCACTTACACCAGATAGTCCCCAGTCACTGTCAGATTTACATATCTTCATCGCTATTTCAAAGCTAATGCTAAGCAAATTCTGCAGGATATGAGCATATTTGACACCTTAAATGATTTGAGATAGAAAATATCCCCGCTACAAGAGTAGTTCAGAAACCATAATCTGATAAATGGCGTGATAATAACTTTATATTTGATCTTGGGTAAAAAGAAAGCCACAAATACAGAACTTTAGAGTTAAAAAAATAGTAGAAAAGAATATTTCTACTATTAGGTATTGCTTAGTTGTCTTGTTTCATAAAATGATAACATACTGGCTTTTTGGTTTCCTGTTATAAATTTCAGCAAGATAGTTTCCATTTTTCCCATCTCTCTTCTAAATTTCTTTGTCTTTAAATTTTGTTTTTCAGATTATAATTACAACATTGCCTCTTCCTTTAATTCCCTCAATTATTCCTATATGCTTTCAGAGGCAAGCATTTGGAGAACTAAGTGGTGCATTCTCCCCTGTGGAGGACAACCTTCCCCTCTCCCAGATTCCTTAGGTTGCCTACAGTTTTTCATGACTAAATATGCATATGTATTTTAAATAAACATTTCTAAATTTGTGATTTTACAAATACATGGAATTCAACTTTGGAGACCACTGGAAGCACACTTACATTTAAAATAATTTCTCTAAACATCAAGCAACATGTTTTTCGGCTTTTATCAAAGCAGTCGTAAATAAGACAAAGCCACTGATTTTTATTTTATTGTAATAAAATGTTATAAATGTTCCCAGTTACCTGAGTTCCATTTCTCCTTACCATGTTATTACCCCTTCCCCAATTCAAAAGCAGAACCCATTTCCTTCCAATCAGTATTGCTAAGGATATGTGATAAGATGTCACTTCTGTTATAATATTACCAAACAGTAACATCCCCTCATCCACAGGGAGAATCTCTCTTGTCACCTGAACTGAAACAAGTTGACAGTGTTGGAGGGGCCTATTTGGTAAATGGCTGAGAACAAAATCTGGTTGATAGCAAGAAGACAAACCCTTATCCTTATATATTGTAAAATACTTAGTTCTGTATGTAGTCTTCTGCAAAACCAGACAACCCCTAGATTCTGTCTATACTTATGAGACCTTGAAGCACAATCCAGCTGAACCTGGGATCCTTATCCAAAAAATTTGAATGAATGAATATATATATATGTATATGTATATATGTATATCGTATAAACATTAAGTTTGTTGGTAGTGTTGTTACAGAGGAATCCATATATATATATATATGGATTAAGTTAATTATATAATTATAATATATATAATTAAGTCTATATAACCAACAGAAACTACCTCTAAGGAAATTCTGTACAAGAAAGTATTAAGTATCAAAATTGAAATCTATGTTGAGTTTTTGTTACAGTGATTTCAAGTTATTGTTAAGAAGGTATTCAAAGGACTTATTACACCTTAAAATGTATTTTTTCTTTTGAATATTAAAAGCTTTGCATTCTTGAATGTCTCAGAAGAATATACGGTGAGTTTTTGCAGGAAAGGATTTGTCTCCACTGACAGCAGCCTTCAGTAATCCTGTGTAAGGCAGTTAGAGGGCTTAATTGTTATGCCAAGTTATTTGCATTGCTCACTGTGTCCTACAATAGCACAGCTACAGCTATTCATTAGTTCAGATCAGAACAGTCATCAGATAAAAACGTGTGATGACAAATGTGTGTTCCTAATCCAGCTTTGGATCATGGGTCTGAGTCCAAATCTGTCCTATGCACTTTCTGATCTAGGTTTGAGTGTGAACCCCTGTGCACTCAGCAGATCATTCACTGTCAGTTACTCATTTCTTCATTCTGATTTTGATTAGAGTAGAAAGGAAATGAAATATGTCATGTGTTTATGAAGTGAATAATATGTCATTTCTCTGCAGAGAAAGAACAGGTTCTAACTGATCACACTCACTGAGTAACTTACAAACTGTGCAGGCAAAGTAACATTTTTTTCTCATCAGATTCCCTTATCACATTCACATGAACAATTCTCACTAAATATAATTTCTTAGTAAATAAATCAAAAGGTTTAGGTCTATTAAATCTCTAGTACAATTATTAGGAGTTACTCAAATAAAGTTATTTCCTTAAGTTGGATGGATATTAGTGTACAATCTCAGGAATCCTGTCTAAAATATGACAAAGTGAAAATACAACACCCAAAACAGCACTATTTTCAGTCCAAAGGATGCTCTAGCCCACTGTTCACTCACAGCAAGCCACTTACCACTAAATCATTGATAAAACCTGATTGCTGGGGACTGAGCTGTAGTTAGGAAGAAACACTTCCAGTAGTCCAGTAGGGAGTAGGGTAGATATGAATGGAGACTTCACACTGTGCAACTAAAAAAGTTTTAGAATTAAGAATTTTAAAAGTTTTTAACAATGAAAAAAACAGAGAACATCTGAGATATTTCAAAAGATTTAAACACTAACTAATGTATAGATGCCTCAAAACACTAATGAGAGCACATTAATGTATATAATACACATACTTTATACAATAGTTTGAAAACAAATATATTTAAAACAAAATAGTGAACTGGTTGAGTGACTCTTTTCTGCTTTCATATTTTCTATTTTTGGCACTTACCAAATAATTTTGTGAAGAATACCAATTATATATTAAAAACATTTTTACAGCTCAAGCCCCTAACCTCTCTGGTCATTCTGCAGAGCCTTCTCACCCTGGCTACTACCTCTTTCTTCCTATCCCATCCCTGGGGGCCAGAAGATCCCCAAGCTCAGCCTGTTTTGGGGCTGGGACAGGGATGGTGAGTGCAACAGGGTGGGAGTTCCTTTGTTTCACTAAGCCTGCAGGCAGCAAGCTACCCCTTTTGTCTTGAAGGTCCCTAGCCAGCAAGGGGCCCTGATCCTGTACCAAAACATCCATCAGAGGGGTCCTTGGACAGCAGGGGGCCCTGATCCTGTACCAGAAGTTCCATTGGAGAGCATTTGAAGGAAGAGATGGGCAGGCGCCAATGCTAGAATTCCTCCAACAATCCTAAAAACAACATGATAACACCAGAACCCAGTGAACATACAACAGGAAGACTTGAACAACCTAATTTGAAGAAGTAGAAAAAAATAGACATTATGAAAGTGACAGAGTCCCTTAAACAGGAGGTGAAAAACTCCCTTAAAGAAATGGATGAGAAGAAAAACAAAAAGTTTGAAGAAATGAATAAATCAGTAAAAGATACCCTAGGACACCAAGAAAAAAACAATCAAACAAATAATGGAAACAATTCAATACTTGAAAACTGAAATGGAGGCAATGAAGAAAACACGAAACGAGGGCTAGCTGGATATGGAATATCTAGGTAAATGAACAGAGACTACAGAGACAAGCATAACCAACAGAA
>LOJH01040670.1:0-14566 GCA_001685095.1 Ellobius talpinus
ATAGATCAGAATAATGGGTTAATATAAGCTACAAGAGCTAATAAGAAGCCTGACCTAATGGGCCAATCAGTTTTATAACTTATGGAGATCTCTGTGTGATTTTCTTTGGGGCTTGCCTGCTGTGGGGTACTGAGCAGGACAGATACCCCAACAAGCCAGCCCTCATGTTACAAAATGTGACCAATGATATTTAGGAGAACATTTCAAGATTAATGTTAAAGCATGAAACCATGAGATTTTCTAAGTTTTACAATAAAGTCAGGAGGCTGGCAGGCTTGCCTATTTCAAGCGCATCCTATATGGGCCACTGTAGCCCTGTTACTCATCAAATATTCTACTACTTAATAGTACTCATTTTCAATCCTTAGATTATTCAATCGAGTTGTTTTTTCTTCCTAAGAAGATAAAAACATTTTGTTATTTGTGTGGTGATCAAATGTTTCTATGACCCTCTGTCTAAAACACTCATTTACTCTCAGTGATTTAGAATAATCGAACCATCATAAGGATGTAAGAAACTGGACCCACGTGCCACGTGTCTATGGTCCCAGACCTTGGAACCTGAGGCAGGAGGATCACAAGTTCAGGACCTGCTTGGGATACGTAGTGGGATTCCATGAGGAAAAGAAGAGAGATGACCTGCACGACCAGAGCTGAGAGGAGGAATGCGGTCATAGATTCTCTGTCTTTCCAGTTTTAAAAACCTTTAACGAAATACTTGAGAACAAATTGAAGAGAGTCTGCTTTTCTACATCAGCACATAGCAACTGCACAAAATATTTGCTTGCTTGCTTATTTCCTGCCTTTAAACATTATTTTAAGGACTATTCCCAAATATTGGTGTGCTTAATCCTCATGATTAGATTCAGATGATTTATTTCTGATGGGCATACAGCAGAAATGACACAGTGCTACATCTCAGTAGCACACGGAGTCAGTCTGTCCTGATGTCTGTGATGTTATGATTCTTCCAGGACTCTTCATTGTAAAGTTATCATTTTATCACTTGTTAAGTAGCTTATTGTGAGATATTTTGACACGGTGTAACTATCCTATAGTTTTTATTTATTTATTTTTTGTGATATGTGTTCCCTAAAATAAACTTCAATTAGGATTGTTCTAACTGACATTATTCTTCTGTATTTTCTGTTTTGGGCATCCTATGACAGGGAAGAGATTTTCATCCTTATTTATAACATAATGAGCTGATACATTTTAAGTTTATTGTGTGAATTAAGTCCATTAATTTTTACATTTTTTAAAAACTTAAAAAAAATAAGTTTTCCTGGATTTGATAAGGAATGGATTCATGAATTGAATACCTGTGTAATGGTCCTGTTGTTTTCTGTGTATTCTTGTATTCTAGCATGATAAGATATTGAGTTAACCATTTCTCTGTTAGTTTTTATGTCAGCTAATTTTCCAAAAAGTTATGTTTACTTTTGGGTCACCATCCTTTTCAGAAGCCAATCTAGATCTTGGCTCTCCTATTGCTGCAATAAGGTCCCATGAACAGGGTGCATTGAGTGCAATTTCTGATCACTGGGGAAGACATTCAGTGAGTTTATGCTCTAAAAGAACAAATACCCTCAGTTCTTCAAACTAGGAAGTAACTTCACAAACAGAAAAATCATATACCTTATAACTCTTAGAACATATTTTCTGCTGAATATTCTATATGACAGCCATTTACAAAAAAATCCTGACACACAAGGGAATGATGGAGAACGAGGAATAAAGCACTTATTTTTTGAGATCTTTGCATGTATTTTGTAGGACCTGTTATTTGTTTTTGAAGTCTTTAAAAGTTTGATATAATTGCATCTTTGGGACATTATCCCTGAAGGATGAGAAGTTTCAAACCTCTGTATATTATTGTTGCTGAACTTTAAATTGTTCGGGGACAAGTATTCCCCAAAACAACAAGTGATTTAAACTTGCATAGTAGTACAGTTGTTATCCTGTGGTAGTTTTGGCTATGTTGGTAACAGCTGGTCATTTTGAAAGAAATAAATTGCATAATTGGTTTTTTTCTGTAACATTTCACATTTTAAATATGGATATATTAATTCTTCTTTGTACATAATTAACCATAACAACTTATGGGATATGTTGTAAAACATTTTTGTTTGGAGTTTGTAGCACAGAATTCAGGTGGGAGAACCATTTTTCCTTGGCTACTATTTTTATGCAGTATAAAAACATCAAATTCTGAGCACCCAAGTTAATGCTGTTCTTAACAGCAGTATACAATTTTTTTATTTAAAATAACTTTTTATAATAATTTATTTGACAGGGATTTTACTAAATATTAAATTTTGCAGGAAAATCTATAAGAAATAATTTGTTAACTAATGTGAGAATCAACTATTATTGATGGAAGAAAATATTAAGAAGAGAAGCAAAAATTATATGTTTGGTTATAGAAAGGAGGAATTCTTTTTTGGGATAGTAAAGATATATACAGTGTTTCCATTCATGTTTGGACTTGCAGGGTAAGCTGCTTAGGAATTAATTAGTAAAACGGGAAAAATCATTGACAGAACTTGTTAACTGAGTAGAAATGAGCAGCAGTAGAGGGAGAAGGGGAGCACAACGCAATGTGGTGGAAGGAGTTTGTAAAACTGGACGTCTCTGTCATCAGTGCAGTAAGACATTGCCGTGTTACTGTGTCCACCATCTCTGTTGATGCCAACTTTCTAAAGGTGGAGAGCAAGGAAAAGGTTGCAGTGACTGAAACCCTGAAACAAGGAAAGGAAGCGAGGGCTGGTGTTGCAACATTAACCATCTGATGGGTGAATGTTTCCGTGAAAGAAAGCATGGAGAGTGAGAGGATGGCAGTGAAGGGGATGTTTGAGAGCCTGTGTGTTGGAAGGAACATTGGAGAGAACCAGACGGGAAAGAACATGCCTGAAGCTGATGATGAGCAATGTAAGTGCCAAAGCGAGAAAGTTTTCTGCACTAATTTTTGTTAATGTAACATGGAAAAAATAAAACCCAAAGCGCCTCTTTTACAACCATCCTGTTTTCAATTAACTCTTAAAGAGATTTCCTAAAAGACTATAATTTCTGCATTTTCTAGGAATTAATGGATTTTAACACATAATAAGAGAATTACCTGCGTAAATTTTTTTTTTAGAATTCTTTAAATATGAGGTATGGGGTTCAATACTGAAACTGTGTAATGGATATATCAGTGTTTAAATGAGGTGGGATATTTTTATTTCACTTATAAAATGGTTCTTAAATTTAATCACAATGTTTTAAACAATATCACCATTATTTAAGCAAGTTTTATAAGTTGTTCATTTAGAGCTAGTCCTCTCATCTCCTTTCCTCTTCTCTTCTTTCTTTCCCTTCCTTCCCTCCCTTCTCTTCCCATCCTCTCCCTTCCCTTCCCCTCCCCTTCTTCTCTTTCTCCTCCTCCCCTTCTAATAGAGCTTTTTTTTTAAAAAAAAAAAACTCATTCATCTCTATCAACATTCCTTCCTTCAACCACTGAAGAGCATTCCTGATCTTTAGTATGAACTGTCACCTCTTCAAGTATGTGACCTACTTTTCTAAATTGTGTTCAGTTTACAAAGTTGAAAATGGACCTATCCAATGTCTATTTACATTTTTCTCCATTTGGTCACTTTCACACTTTTATTGAAAGCCTGCTGTATCAAGGACAGAATTATGGGCTGACATAAAATACTAAAATGACTTTCTGCTTTCTGATTCATTGTTTTCTAAATCTTGAGGGTGCAGTAATCAACTAAATCAAGCCTGTCTTTCTCCCTTAGATTAAAAAAATACTCTATCCTGCAATTTTGTGTGTGTAGTGAAATTATGTTATAACAATGAAAATAACTCTGAAAGTCCTATTCTAGCTAAATGAACATTGCATTTATTTACGTTCTAGAATAACATTAGAGCTAGGAAGGAAATGCAAGGAGAAAATTTCACTGCTTGGAGCCTCTTTTTCCTGAAGGGATTTTCCCGGTACCCAAGGTTAGAGATTGTTCTGTTTGTCTTCAGCCTTATAATGTATTTGGTTACCATCCTGGGTAATAGTACTCTGATTTTAATCACTGTCCTGGATTCACACCTTCAAACCCCCATGTACCTATTTCTTGGGAACCTCTCTTTCGTGGATATCTGTTACACATCGGCTTCCATTCCTACTTTGCTTGTGAACTTGCTTTCATCCAAGAAAACCATTGTCTTTTCTGGGTGTGTGGTCCAGACGTACCTCTCCCTTTCCATGGGATCCACAGAGTGTATACTTCTGGCTGTGATGGCCTATGACCGTTATGTGGCCATCTGCAACCCACTGAGGTACCCCATCATCATGAGCAGGCAAGTCTGTGTGCAGATGGCCACCATCTCCTGGGTGACAGGCTGTCTGACTGCCCTGCTGGAAACTAGTTTTGCCCTGCAGATTCCCCTCTGCGGGAACGTCATCGATCACTTCACATGTGAAATTCTTGCGGTGCTAAAATTAGCTTGCATGAGTTCACTGCTCATGGACATGGTGATGCTGGTAGTCAGTATTCTCCTCCTGCCCATTCCAATGCTCTTGATTTGCATTTCCTACGGCTTCATCCTTTCAACAATTCTGAGGATCAGTTCGACAGAGGGAAGAAACAAAGCTTTCTCGACTTGTGGTGCCCACTTGACTGTTGTGATCTTATACTATGGGGCCGCTCTCTCCATGTACCTGAAGCCTTCTTCATCAAACTCACAAGAAATAGACAAAATCATCTCGTTGCTTTATGGAGTGCTTACCCCTATGTTGAACCCAATAATTTACAGCTTAAGGAACAAAGAAGTAAAAGATGCTGTGAAAAAATTGCTGGGCAAAATGCCATTGGCACCAAGCATGTGACTATCTTTGGGTAGCTGTGACTTTGCCAAGGATGTGCCATTGGCACCAAGTGTGTGACTGTCTTTGATTGGGTAGCTGTGACTTTGCCAAGGATGTGCCATTGGCACCAAGTGTGTGACTGTTTTTGATTGGGTACCTGTGACTTTGCCAAGGATGTACCATCGGCAGAACTCAGCAGAGAAATTCTGAACACCATTGAGCCCTTTTGGATTCTGGCCTGAATATTAGCTCTGCAATTTCACAGTCTTGAGGTCCTTGTACCCCAAGTAATTTGTTATGGATACAGTAGGTTCCAGTGCTCACTTACTAATATTTCTTGTCTTTGGTGTGTCATAGTTGGGAGGACATCAATTCACTCACTGAGTGTTTGCTCCAAAAGAAAACTTAGATAAATGTGGTCAGTGAATCTTAGTATCAGAAGAAATATCTCCTTTGCTTCAATCCCTTGTAGGATGTGGTAGGACCCTAAAGATACAAACCAAACAACTAAAGGAATGATAAATATATTGGCATTGATTATGGAAGCAAGGAAATGAAATCAAAGAAAATTGAAAGGACTTGGTCAACACTGTACTGTGCAGACTTTGATGACAGCATTCTTTTGACTTTTTGGTCAGAGCTTATTCTATTCCATGGTGGTAGCTTCTTAAATGTTGATTAAAATTTCCTGTTTCCCCAAGTAAGGATCTCATAAGGCTTGTATTATACCTGCTCACCAACTTTGCTTTTTGTAAACAAATCTGTTCCTGTGAAACTATACTTTCTATATGTTAAGTCATTTTTACTCGTTCAGTTTTTTTCTTCATTGGAAAACTGACTTCATAATGGCTGACAAGGAAGCATTTGTTCTAGAAATAATATTTTTTTCCTTAGACACCTCAGCCATCCAAATCTAATTGCACTAACACTCCCTAGTACTTTCAATGGCAATTTTGAAGTGAAATTTTCGCGTAGGCTTTTGTTAGACTGGTGTTAAATTTCCCTTAAGAATAAAACCGAATTATCTGCTCTCTGGAATTTGATACAATTTTGCAAAATATAAACAGTAATAGAGCCACAGGGACAGATGAAATCTTACCTGAAAGCATGCCACTGAAGAACCTGGAGACACAGAGGTGGAGCAGTCCCCTGTAATATAGCTGACTTGCTACAAGGATGTGAGCACATTGACATGGAACCAAATCTTCTGACCGGCATATGACCAGAAGAGGACAAACGGATGTCACAGGTGTCAGAAGAGGAAGAAACTGGGTAGATAGCTCTTTAGTAGGGCTCAGCTAAGGCAATAGTGATTCTGGCCACATGTTTCATAAAGCTGCTGTGAATAATAAATAAAAATATCAGTACATATTACAGACTGTATATGGTACTGAAGTTAACTATTGGTAAATGGTATATTATTTTCTTGGGTTAAGTTTCATCCCAGCAACTCTAGTTACAACAGTTACTTTTATAGAGTCTCGGATAAGGGATGTTCTTCAAGCATTGTCCAAAGAGAAATACTTGACAGAGAAGGCAGAACTATCTCTAACAGAGTCCATGCTTTCATGAGTGATGACATGTCCAGATTTGTGCTTTAGAAAATCCTGATCATGTCATGTCTCCACACAGTGACTTAATACAGAAAGTCCTTACGATGTGATACAAAGGCTTCCATAATTTGATTGCTTGCCATTCACATCCTTTGCTTCAGGCACACTCAAATCCTCTTAGTGTAACCAGTGAATACTTGCTCTTGGTTCTTCTTTTAAAAACACCGAGGAGTGGTGGAGAAGGCTCAGTTGGCACAGTGCTTGCCATGCAAGCTCAAAGAAATGAATTTAGTCTCCAGTGCTCATGTGAAAAACAAAAAAGCTTGAGCAGGGCTGTGACACTCCTGTACCCTCAGAACTGAGGAAACAGAGGCAGATGGAGCTCGGGGCTTGCTGGCTATCCAGCTTAGTCTACTTGATGTGTTCCAAGTCAAGAAGAGATGCTGTCTCAAAAAAGTGGATTGTATTTGGGAACAATCGGAGGTTATCTTCTGACTTCAACATTTATGCATATGTACCCATATATTCTTGTACATACAAACAGACACACAAAAAACATATCACAACTTGTAATGGAATAATAGTTTTGGTTTTTTGTTTGTTTGTTTGTTTGTTTGTTTGTTTTTGTGAGATGTGGTTTCTCTGTGTAGCCCTGGCTATCCTGGAACTCGTTCTGTAGACCAGGCTGGGCTGGAACTCAGAGCTCCACCTGTCTCTGCCTCCCGAGTGCTGCAAATGAAGGCGTTCAGCACCACCACTTAGCTGGAATAGTAGTTTTTAATTTCACCTCCTTGGTGATGCCTTCTTCACTGTCCTGCAGGTTCACCACTACAAGAACTATATCACGGTGTTTATCATTGCACGCCCAAGACTAAGCACAATGTCACCACAGAGGAGATGTCCAATGTACCTTTTGAGAAGGACTAAGTGGTCCATGAACATCTTCCAAATAGCAGTACACATGGACCAAACTTTTGATAGCTATTTAGTAGGTATCTGGCCATCCCTCTAGTGAGTAGCTCTTTGATGGTTGGGTAGTGATGAGAAGGATGTCCATCTGGACCTTTCGAAATAAAGTTGCTATCAGTTTTTAGCATGGAATTTTTTTAAAGATTTAATT
The DNA here is from genome assembly GCA_001685095.1 of Ellobius talpinus. Lineage (NCBI taxonomy): Eukaryota > Metazoa > Chordata > Mammalia > Rodentia > Cricetidae > Ellobius > Ellobius talpinus. The sequence continues at coordinate 7,523 of LOJH01040670.1, forward strand.
GTGTGTGTGTGTGTGCTCATGTGCTTGTCTGCCACATGTGTGTAAGTGCCTCCAGAGGTCACAAACTCTAGCATCAGATCCTCTGGAACTAGAGTTGCAGGTGTTTATAAGTCACCAATGTGGGTGCTGGAACCAAACTCTGGTACACTGTAAGAGTAGCGAATACCATTAACCACTAAACCATCTCTCCAGTCCCGCTAACATGGAATTTGCAGTTTTCTTTATATTTGAGATTTCATACATGGGTACAATGAAATATGATCATACATACCCCCATTTCTCCTCCCAACTCCTCTCTTGCTTCTTCCAACATCCCCTCCAAATTTCAAGCCTTTTTTAATCACCTACTAAGTCTAGTTAGTACTGCCTATATGTGTAAGAATGTGGACCATCTATTGTAGCATGGAAAACCTACCAGTGGCCACAACCTCAATAAAAGAATGATTACCCCCTCCCCCCACCCTGGCAGCGATCTGCTGTCAGTAGCTCCTTAGTAACAATGGGGTCTTAGGATCATCTACTCCGCACACCAGTAGTTAGGCTGGCTTGATCATATGGGCACACAGTTGCTGCTGTGAGATCTGTGATACCGGCACCATATCTGGAAGACAGCACCTCACTTGCACCACATCCGGAAGACAGCATCTCACAGCCCTTCTCCCCCTCCTTTGACTCTTACATTCTTTCCCCCTTCTCCTCCACAATGTTCTCTGAGACTTGGTGGTGGTGGTGGTGGGAATTAATATAATTGCCCCATTTTGATAGCATAGAACTTTGGAAACCAAACCACCTTACTTTCCCAATAGAAGGATATGCTGTTAGATAATACTTATCTATTTCATTATTAGAAATGATTGAAGCAGGCCTTTGATACTACAGTCGATATAATTAATGACTGAGATGGAGAAACGTACTCCGAACAAAAGAATACTCCAAGGCATTCATAATTGGCTCTATCTGATGGTATGGGAGAGCATTTTAAATAAAGGAAATACTTTGTTTATGCACAGAGGAAAGTCAAGTGTCATAACACTATATATATAGTCTCTTACAACTCTTATTCTTCTCTAAAAAATGATTACAACTTGAAAGGTTTTTTAGTGTTGCTTGATTTTCAGCAATATAAACAACTGTAACTTTTAGACTCATTTAAATAATCTAACTTTGGAATTTATTTCAGTAGATACCTGAGAGTGAAGATATCTCATTTACGGATAAGTATTGGGAGTGTCACTTTTGTTTATGTCACTTTTGTTTATGTTGCTTTTGTTTAACTCTGTGAAGCTGCGTTACTGTGCCTGTCTAGAACACCTGATGGTCTAATAAAAATCCGAATGGCCAATAGCGAGGCAGGGGAAAGGATGGGTGGGGCTGGCAGGCAGAGAGGATAAATAGTAGGACAAAACTGGGAGATGGGGGGAGAAGTAGCCTGAGAAAGAGGAGGACATCAGGGGCCGGCTGTCCGGCTGCACAGCAAGCCGCAGAGTAAAAGTAACATTCACAGAAGTAAGAGAAGATGCCCAGAGGCAAAAGCGAGACGGGATAATGTAAGTTAAGGAAATCTGGCAAGAAACAAGTCAAGCTAAGCCCAGATGGTTATAAATAAGAAGAAGTCTCCATGTGTGATTCATCTGGGAGCTGGGTGGTGGGCGCCCCCCCAAGAATCCAAAGAGCTTAACATTGTACTATTACTATAGATAAGTGACCTCAGCATAAACAGAAATCAGTGGACTGGCTTGTAGCCTCTTTCTCTCTTTCTCTGGAAGGTACCAATGAAGTAGGGATTAAGTTATGGGGCCATATGTGAAGGACAAGTAGATGATGTGTAAGGAGCAGAAGTGTCCCCCTATCTATCAGAGGGACAAGGAAGTCTTTTTGTATGTGGAACCAAAAGAAGGGTACGGTGACAGAGGTATGGGAAAAAGGGAAGAATGGCAGGTGCTGAGCCTATTGAGGTAAGCCAAGGCCATACCACAGATCGAAGACAATACGAACATCCAACAACCATTGACTTTGGTTGAGCAGGCATTTAACAGGGTTTCTTGGTATAGCCCTGGCTGTCCTGGAACTAGCTCTGTTGACCAGGCTGGCCTTGAACTCACAGAGATCCAGCTCCCACTGCCTTGCAAGTGCTGGGTTTAAAGGCATCTGTCACCACCGCCAGGCCTAGTTAGCATTTTTTATAGCAATTCTTCTGGTTACAATATGGAGAATGAGTTCCAAAAAACTGAGACAACACAAGGAAAGTATGTAGGAGAAATTTATAGTGAGCTATTTAGTGTTGCTGGAAGTTTGAAACATTATGGTGGCTGTGGTTAAGAAAATATAGTAGATACAAATTTTGAAAATTATTTATGAAAATAGCACTAATACTGTAAGAGCTAATGTCTAGAAGACATAGGTAGTAAGTGAAGGTATCAAAGAGGACTTCTAGTTTTCTGGTTTGTAGAACAGAAAGCTGCTGGTACAGTAGCTACATTTACTGGTACAGGGAATCCTCAGAGGACCAACTTGGGATGAAGAAGAATCTGGATTTATTTGTATTTTAGGCATGTTGATTTTTTCAGGAATTTAAGTACTGATATCTCATGGAGTTAGTTTGATAGTTTGGAATTATTGAGAAAGGTCAAAGTATAGGTATAAACTTTGCATGTGCACAATAATTTAAGTAATGAACTGTTGTGGGATATTCCTTTACATTGTGTAAAGATATGTCAATGTGATTGATTTAGTAAAAAAACCTAAATGGCCAATAGCTAGGTAGGATTTTGGGGGCAGAGAAGATGCTAAGAAAAAGGTGGGGTTGCCAGGCAAATAGAAGACACATGATATTTATGATATGAGGTAATAAGTCATGAGCCATGTGGCAGCACATAAATTAATAGAAATGGGTTAATTTAAGTTACAAGAGATTAAAACAAAAAACAAAAGTTATAGGAGCTAGTTAGAAACAAGCTTAAGCTATTTCCCAAGCTTTCATAATTAATAATAAGTCTCTGTGTCATGACTGGGAGTTGGTAGGTGGGACAGAGAAAGACTAGCTATACATGGTGCCTAACATCCAGTCGTTATTTCCCTATATGACCTGAGAAAGTTAAAAAAAAAAGTTCCAAACACACAAGAATGGAGCCAAATGCAGCTTCCTAATCCTGCAGTCTCTCACCTGTGCCACAGTACAGAGACACATCTACCAGCAGCTGCCTGCAAGCTTGAACCACCAGTGTACCGTGAGTTGAACTGCAGAGAAGTTTAAGTTTTCCTCATGTAGACAGAAAAGGTTACAGATATGCAGTAAAGCAGATCCAGGTAGGGAAAAAACTCTAAACAAGTTACACTATGTTTAAGAATGTGCATAGGCTTAAGAAAGAAAAGAAAATAGGAATAGACAGTTATAGAAAAGAGTAAAACATTTATAATTATAAAGAGAAAGACTAATGGGAAATACATAGAGTCTGGATCCTGTATAGTGTTATACTGACTTTAAATTGTTTGATTGCTGATGAGTAAGCAATAGTTTCTGAGAGACATTGGGTTATAAAAACTACTAAATTATACCAACTATATATTTTTTTAAACTGTCTTAACTTCAAAATGTAAGTCAAAAAATATGTTGGGGAAGAGGTTATGCTTTTGTTTCCACAGGAAATAAAATGCTGTGGATTCATTCAAGTTTATAGAGATCAGATTTGGTCTGAGGAAGACCCCATGAAAATCTTGGTCACAGACATAAAGAAATAAATCTAAAATAACTATAAGACAGATGATGCATTTTTTTTTTACCAAATATATATTTTTACTGAAACATAAAATAAAAAATCATCTTTGGCTGACTTGTGTACAATGCACAATTCATACTTGTGTAAATGTATATAGGTATGTTACCTTTGAAAGTTTGTGTGTTTTCAGAGCAAGGAGACCAGACACCAGAGATAATGGGTGGTCTAGGTTGTTCAACCTAACAGACTACTCCAGCCAAACTTCAGATATCTTCAGAACTTTTCATAGAACAGGTTAATGAGTTATTAATTCAATTTATCACTAGAAAATATTTTGTTATATTTTGTGAGATGCCTTCTTACTTTCTTCATAGCATTCTTTGATGCTCAAATATTTTTAATTTTGACCAAATTTGTTTCTATTTTATCTGTATTGTCATTTAGATTTTTGGTGTCACACCTATGGGACTACTGTGTTTTGGTCATGAACATTTACTTCTCTGTTTCTTCTAAATTTTATACTTTTGTCTTTCACATATGATAAGGTAAGGCCCAAATTTATTCTTTTTCCTGAAGATATTCTTTTGTAAATAGGCTGGTCTTTGCCCTGGTGAACACTGTTGGCATCCTGGTCCACGGACGATCGACGTCTGGATTTATTTCTGACTATGACTTCTAGCCCACTGCTTTGCACATCCCCCTTTGTGCTGTTACTACTGTGTTTTAATTGCAACAGTCTTAGAACAAAAAATGTAGGTTTTCCAACTTTCTTCTTTTGCAAGATATTTTTGGTTATTTGGTGTCCCTTAGCATTTGATATGAAAACAAAGTACATTAGGATTTTTTTCATGAATTGCAATCTGATGATCACTTAGGGAAATACTTTATCTTATTTATTCTACTGGGGGCAAGGGGATAACTCAATCAGTGAAGTGTTTGTATGCAAGCATGAGGGCCTGTGTTCAGAGTCTCATGAAAAAGTCCAGTGAGGCATTGCATAGCATTAACCCTAGCACTGAGGATATGGAGACAAGAGGGCCACTAGGACTTGCTGGCCAGCCAGTCCAGTCAGTTAGTGAACTCTAGGTGTAGTAAGAGACTCTCTTACTCAAAATTATATTGTTATTAATTATTAACTAATCTATTATTATAAGACAGAGTTATAAAGGGGCATCTGGAAGTCTACACATGCACTGTAAACATGCACACATTCATGCACACACACAGTGTATGAGCACAGAATATCGCTTACAGGTCTTCCTTAACTTCAAGGTTTGCAGTTTTTCACTCTAAAGTCTTACAACTTTGAAATTAAGGCTCAAATTTATTCGCAATTAACTGTTGGTGTTCAACTGCAACTGATATAACCTACACCTAAGGCTCAGAGTAAAATATAGATGGGTGCAGAAAGTCTTTAAGAGCTAGAAGCCCAGATGTCTGTTGCCAGAGAGCATCCCCAAGGCATGACAGGGAGGATGCACATATGGAATCTCAACAGTGTGGTTGCCTGAACAAGACTGGTATAATGAGCACACCAGCTGGCACGGCAATGTGGACAGGGGAATTCCACATGGTCCCACTCCTAGCTGGAGAGCCACAGGTGTCAGTGACTGCTGAGAGATAGAGAATTCGTTTTCTCCAGGGACAAACTCCCACATAGGTTGTCCAATCTCGAGTGATCAGCCATGGATACATGTACATAAGAGCAACATTAAATGAACTATAGGCTATGTGTACACATGTGTATAGATATAATAAATGTATGTAATATATGTGCACATATATGTATGTATACATGTAGCAATAATAATTCAAGAAGAGACCAACCATGAATCTGGGAGTGGAGGACAAAAGAGGCGTTTTGAGAGAAGGGAGAGGTAGAATTTATGTAAATACGGTGTTCATGTACAAAGTTTTTAAAGAATTAAATTTTAAATTAAAAACCCATATTTGGAAAAGTTCATTCCCAATTATTTTATCCTTTTAGGTGATATATTAGGTGAATTTTCCAGTTATTAGGAATTTTCTGTCTACAGCCCCAAGTCAGCTATCAAGAGAGATAACTTTACTTCCTCCTTTCTAGTTTGGAAACCCATACTACCAAATATGACTCAAAAAAAAAAGATATTGGATCAGACATCAAAATGCCCCAAGAAGAAAAATCCCAAAACCAGTGGCTTCACCAGTGAATTCTACAAAATATTTTAAAAGCTACAACCAACCCTCTTAAATTCTTCCAAAAAACAGAGCAGGAGCAAACCCTTCTGGTTTTGTAAAGTCTCAATACCCTGACACCAAAACCAGACTTAAAAAAAATCACAAGAAAACCAAATGCCACTTGCCCAGCACCTATTCCATAGAGCGGAACTAAGGAGTTGCTATAATTCTGCTGTGAGAGGGTAAGAGCCAAATTCCAATCCCATTAAGGAAAAGCAAAAGGTTTCTCTTCTTGTTATTGAAACACAAAGAAGAAAACACAAAACCAGCCACCAGCTGCTCTAATAAGAAGGCCACATCTGGAAACACAACTGGAAGCTGAATAGAGCTAAGAATGTGATCATCCATTCTTGTTCTCCCAGACCTAGTTTTATTTGTAAAGTAGAAGATGTGATTTTTTCCCCCAAAATCTTCTGACAGTGAATTGAGTTCTAAGGTTCTACCAAGAATACAGGATGGTCTATACAGTTGTAATTTAGTGGGGAAGGGACATTAGAAACACTTGTGTGAGCTGATGAAATGGCTCAGCATTAAGAACACTCGCTGTGCTCATGGAGCTCAAGGAACCCCACAGAAGAGGGGAAAAAAGAACTGTAGGAGCCAGAGGGCTTGAGCACATCACAAGAACACAGGCCACAGAATCAACCGAATGGGGATCATAGGGGCTCACAGAGACTTCTTCACAGAGACTGAAGAAGCAACCACAGGGCTTGTATGGGTCTGTGCCAGGTTCTTTGTGTATATGTTATGATTGTTAGCTTTGTGTTTCTGTGGGACTCCTAACAGTGGGAGAGTGGGTGTTTCTGACTCTTTTGACTACTCTTGGGACTCTTTTCCTCCTACTAGCTTGCCTTGCCCAGCTTTGATATGAGGGATTTGTGCCTAGTCTTACTGTGTCTTGTATCATCTTTTCCAGTGATATCCCTGAGAGATCTGCTCTTTTCTAAAGGGAATCAGAGGAGCAGTGGATCTGGGGAAGATGTGGGGTACGACTGGGATGAATGGAGGGAGGGGAAACTGGTCAGAATGTATTGTATGAAAATCAGGTGTTCATAGTTCTGTGGGTTAATATCCGGGTCTTCTATTCGATTCCATTGGTCGACTTCTCTGT
>LOJH01040674.1:0-14566 GCA_001685095.1 Ellobius talpinus
TTTTTAAGGTAAGTACTATTAGCGTAGTTTCTTTCTGTACACTGACATCCGAAGTACGTGAAATCATCTGCAAGTAGATGGGTGGCTACACTTTAGGAAGGTTTTAAAGTGAAAGATATTTCAACCATCCAGCCCAAACAAGGCAAATAGCCCACAGGACAAACCAACAAGCACTGCAGCTTTAAACAAAAATGGCATTGATTAGAGGAAAAGCAAATGCTGCTAGAGAATCCTAGAGATATTGAAAGGGAGTCAAAGAAGCTGCCAGTCAAATAGAGAAGACAAAGAAGACCGCAACTGAGAACCTGTGGGACTAAAGATAATAAGAACAGCGGGAAGAGAAAGGGAAAACATATAAAGAAGAAAAAACAATAAAAGATGACACATAAAAGGGAATGAAAAACCAATAGAAGATGCCAGAATTTTTGACAGTGAGTGGTAGGATCTGAAAGATCTTCTGAAAGAAATGGCTGAACTTCCCTAAGAGGCACTGTCCTTGACAGTGAGGTATTAACCTGGAGGGATAACAGTGCAGCGGAGTGCAACAGAAATAAATCACAGAATAACTAAAAAAACATGTACCAGATTGCAGGTATCTGCTCAGACCCACTTCAGCACAGAAACTTCAAAGAGAACACTATAGTAAAGCTGTATGTTTTAGAAAATATAATCAAAAGAATCTTTGATGCTTTCCTGTTATTTTTTTTTCTGTATTCCTCCTCTTTTCTTGTTGGCATGGCAGTCAGTCCTCAGAGGTAAGGCTGCATCTATGAATCATTTGAAAATAGAATTAATCTATTTTCCTGCTTATTTTCTTTTATCCATTCTCTTTTTTTCTTGTTTATCCTGAAATTTTGTATTGAAAGCATTTCAATCAAAGCAATAATCTTTGATTATTGATGATTCTGTGCCACTAGTAAGCCAGCTGCAGTTCTGGGTTTCTGTCAGAGAACATATAGCTCAATTCACCTTTATTTCCTCCTACATTTAGATTCAGTAATCGTTGACAGTCATTAAAAAATCTCCACGCTCATATGCTCGTAGGCCTCATGCCCAGCTAAGACTCAGGAGTTCGCCATCCCTGACTTCATTGGGCTCAGTGTCTGCAGGTCCCGTGTTGCATCATCTCAGGCATACTGCCCTGCCATTTTGTGCCATATTTAACATCAGAGAATAACAACTCGAACAGGGCTGATTTCTCCAGGGTTGTTTCTTAGCAAATGAAGAAAACAATTTGAATAAGACACAACTCCATTTAGCTTTAGCAGCCTGCTTATTTTTTATGTGAATGAGAGAGCTAGATAAGAGGATGGTGAGTTCATACCTCACCAAAGAACACACTGAGTAACACAATAGTGATGGCATGAACTATAGCTTACACTTACAGGCAAGTTCTGCTCAGATTTACAGCTAGATATGGTGATGAACATATTTGTGAGAAAGCAAATGAATGCTTCCTTTATGGGGGGAATACAGATAAGTTAATTTGAGGTTATTCAAAACCAGTCATAACTCTGATTAGAAATAAAGTCCACGAGAGGGCCAGTGATAAGTCTCCAATAATTTAGAATGCAGATTGTATAAGATAAGAGGAGATAAGTATACCATAAATACAACCACCACCATGCCAGCCGTAGCATGCTGTAAATTTGCTGTGGGAATTCAGGCATCTGGAAGAGTCTAACCCATGTGTAGGAAGCATGGCAGTCTTTTCCTTTCTGAAGTACCAATCAAGTCAAAAATATCTGATGCTTGCTGAAATAAATTTTACCAGACCCAAGTGTACTTCTGTAGGATGATACTTAGTAAGTGATTTCAGAATACACTACATCAGGTCATCCTCTGATAGACTGTTTCTCTTTAGTTCAAAGTAACTTACAAGAAAAACAGTCTTCATATCACAGAGAACTCACACCATTGGGAGGTGCCTATGGAGACGGCATAATTCAGATATTTTTTGGTTCCTCAAAAGTGATCAGTAGAGTTGATGATGTAGTGTTTATCTATATAAAGAAAAGAAAATAATTTCAAATATAAATAGTGGGTGGATAGAACATTCCATATTCTGAAATCACTTATTTGAATATTTTTTCCTGAGATTTTTGGCAATTTATCATTTTTTTAAATACACGGAATCGTGCCGTTTGAATCATCTGTGATTCGGAAGATATTCATTGATTTTTACTCATTGAATGTTCTATCTATGTGTGCAAGGACTGTCATAACAAGACACCATCGACTGGTGAGCTTAAACAATAGTAATTAATTTATGTTTTTTTTAATAGTTCTGGAGTCTAAGAGTACAGGTTTGGGTGGGTCTGGTTCCATGGTAAAGTCTTCTGTCTTTGGCTGGGAGTTGTCTGTCATCTTCATTCTTCATTAAAAGGCTGCAGCTTTATGCGAACATTCCCAAGGGTCTCTGATGTTTTCTGATTTTCTGAGAAAGACGCTTTGGAGTAGAGCTAGCAACATGATTTTAACATAATCACTTTTTAAAAGGTTTTGTGTACAAGAGCAGTCATGTTTTGTGATACTGAAGTTAGTTAATTGATACCGGGGTTTAAGGAGAGGACACAGCATTCAACCCAATGTACCTCCTATGATTGATGGACGGTTCCAAATATTTGGGATCATAACCAAATTAGGCAAAAATGGGTACCTTACATGCTATCAATGTGTATCTTGCATGCTAACAAAGAGAATCGTAGTATGAACGTAACCTTGACTTAAGAATTGCCTATTGTATTTGGAAGTGTAACTCAGTGGTAGCATACTTGCCTGACATGGAAAAGGCCCCAGCATTCTGCCCCTAAAATACAAAGTTATATAATTTTAGAAGGTGACCATTGAAGTGCAGGGTGGGGGGATACTAGACCATACAAAGGGATCTGGAATTCACTGAACAGAGGCAGATGTGGAGGGTCAGAAAAGACTTTCTTGCTGTAGAAGACAACCACTGAATGACTGCTAAAGAGAGAAAGCGGGGAAGAGAATCTGCCAAAGAGGGGAAGAGGAATAGAGCATAGGAAATTATACAAATCCTATAAAGTGAGAGAGTATTAGCCCATTTTATAAAACACAGTGATGAAGAGAGCAGAAGAAAATTAGATCACTTGGACATTAACACAGAGTCAAATTAAGTATTACATCACTGCTAGTGTAAAGCCTTCAGGTTATGCCTCAAGCAGGGCAGGAAGACAATGAGAACAGACCCACCTGAACTGTTTTAAAACCCCTTCTGTCTGGACTGATGTGTTGAGTTTATAGGGGTGGGAGCAGTCCAGGTAGGAACTACTGTAATAGTCCCTGTGAGACGTATTAGTGGTTCAGACTAAAATCAAATTGATGCATATGGAAAGGAACAGCTGTTTTCTAAACATGTTTGAAGATGAAAAACACAATCGACTAAGGCCAGATTAGACATGGGAGGTGAGGTTCAGACAAGTCAGAGGTAGTTGACTTGGTCCAAATAGATGGATGCACTGGACAACAATTATAGAGTGGTAATAAGACAATTGGTAGGGAAGATCAAGACAGGATTGATGTTATAATTCTCTTTTAGAAAATGTATGATTTTAAAATGATGGTTGGAGAATTTTAGGGAAATGTAAGGGCTAATAGAGTATAGAATCAGTCCTTAGGGTAACAGAATATGCATTTCTGAGAGGTTGAACCATTCATTCTCTAAGACAAACATTATGATAATGTAGGTACCATATTGGCAGCTTCCTTTATTCATGAAAGCCATCATTTCAATCCCAGTGCACAGGAAAAGAGATTCTACATCCAAGTAGGTGAGACAAAATGGTAAATGAACTATGGTGTTACACTGACCTGGATTTGTACTTATGACTCACAGTGTCTGGGAAAAGTTAGTTGACTCAGTGTCTCTCAGTTTCCTAGATAATAATATGGCCAACCAATAACATTTTAAAGATTAAAGATCCCACTAAATGAAAACTCCATGTCCAATGTCAAACACAATTTTTCATAACTTGCCACACATGAGACAGACCTCAATAAATTCTGCTAAGACAACCGCTGGAGAAATTGGAATGCTAGGGTCAGGATATATCATCTGTCAGCTCTGTTAGCTACTTTACTTTAGCCAAGAATTAATTAAGCTTTATTTTGTCTTCAAGAGTGTTGATTACTTGACAGTATAGAGAAAGGTACCAATCAAACTTAGGTTCCTAGCATCCTACAGAAAGAGGTTGATAAAGTCTGTCTTCCTGGAGGTTTACATTTCAAAAAATGCCTCCCAGGAACTTGAGAAAGACCTCCTGGGTGACAAAGCTGGCAAAAAATCTTTAAAACTATTTGCATCTTAAAGCGATAGGGAAAGGCCTGATGATTTCAAATTGTTTAAAGTAACTACTCTAAGGAAAAGGAGGTCAGGGACTCAGAGGCAGGAAGAAGCCTACCTAAAATTTGGTCAAGATGAGAAAAAAATCACTTATCTCTTAGCAAATCGTATTTGAAAAGCAAGTAATTCCAGCCCTAGAGCACCCGGGCTACTTAGAGAATCATAGCAATTGTAGTCCGTATTAATGATTGCTGCCATAGAAATTCTAGTCTAAAATAGACAAATTGCCCATTGGTCGACACATTCTGATCAGCATTGTTAGGTAATGGGAAGATGCACACTTTGGCTAATAATCAGTTCATCATTTAGTATAGTATAGCATAGAAAAAAATAAAACAGTGGTTACAAAAACACCATCAGGGTTGGTGTCGTACCAGGGATATCCTAATGATTTCTGAGGAACATACCCAGGCAGTTCTCTCTCTGGAGATGATACGCCTGCACGTGAGCAAATTTGAAGAACAAAACTATAGAAGTTTCTGTTGGGGGCTAACAAAAAATAACATAAGCCAAACCTAATATTTAATTCCTATCACTTAAAGTGTAGAGTCATTGGGCACTAAGCAAGTCAAACTTTTTTTAATGGGTAATTTGAGGTGAGAGAAGACGTAGTGCAAAGATCCCAAAAGCAATTGTTCCAGGCATGGTGGTTACTGGAACTCTGCATTGCAATATAGTACAAGAGAGATTAAAGATCTATTGAAGATTGAATTTAATATTACTGGAAGGACAAATGCCAGCAGAAAACCTCATACCATATTAAAAATGAAAAACTCTCTCTACCTACCTACCCTGCATAGGGAACTAGGAGTAAATGGAAGTTGAGATGTAAAGTCTTGACTTGCACAGCGGATTGTTGTAATTATGCCGGTAATATATCAGTCACCTAGACATGATTTTGTACTCCTTTCAACTAAAATTCATGCTGGTCACATATTGCCAAAACTTGATGGGAGAAGTGCTTTATTTTTTGTCAGAATGGTTTTTTAAAAAGTAGAAACAGAAATGCTTTAAGCTGGCCAAAAGTTAGAAGTCCAAGATGACTTGCCAAGGAGTTATATAGTTTTAATTACTCGGCCACAAAACTAAACTGTACCTCCCGGAAAGGGCAGTACAGAAGCAAGGGCTCTGTATGGTGGCTACCAAATCCAGGAATGACTGCCTTGTACCTTAAAATGAACACTAAAATGATAATAATCTTTTTATTGTTTCAAAACCATTTTTTCAGATATGGGAAGAGGTATTAAATTAGTCCATTCTTCATTGTTGTTGCTGTTGTTGCTGTTGACATAAGGAAGTGCAATGCCCAAGGCTAGATAACTTACACAGAAACACAATTTACTTGGCTCATAGTTTTGTAGATTTAGAGATTCATAGAGTACATACATGCCCTGGCAAGTACCCCAGGGTAGATCACAATGGTAGGAATGTAAGTGAGATAAGAGATTATATGGAAAAGCTAGAAACCAGGAAACTACTCAGATATCCAGATTAAAACACTATTCTCTTCTAAGGGCACACATGCAGTGACCTTCTCAGTAGGCTCCACCACTTCTAACCCTTCCCATAAGGGAATCATTGCTCCTGACACACTCTGAGCTTATGCAATGATGACAGGCTTAGAGTGATCAGAGGCACCAGCCATGCTTGAAGTAGAGTGTATTTCCTATTCCTCAAACAAGGACTCTTCTCTAACGTTCAGGATCTCTAACTAGAAAACGTTTCCTTATGCCCAAAGATATAGTGGGAAGAAAAAAAATGTGTGATGACATGCTAAACTCAGGAATAATTGCCTTTTACTAAAATTGACAATCAGAGGGTACATTTTTAACATCTGTCCTTCAATTTACACTTCATTTTGCTTCGTGATAGTAAGAGGGCTAATAATTGGAAACACTAGGAAGATGCTATAACATATTCCTCAAGTTTCTTGACAATGGGTTGAGCTACGGAGAGTATTACAGAGCTTACTTCCTCATGCCCTATAGACAGAAGTCTATGCTATTTATGTCATGTGGTATTTTTATAACATTATAAACCACAGACAACTGCCTTTTAATTAATTTTATCAACTGAACCTAATAAAACAGCCACCCATGTAGTAGTTCAACATAAAGCATGGATATTTAACTAAAACTGTTATTTGTAGGTGCATGCATTCAACCACATGAGTAAACCCAGAACTCAACAAATACAAGTTGAAGCCATACTATGAGCTCAAAATCAGCCTATGGTACAGATTGGGATCCTTCCTTAAAAACTAAAATAAAACAGATGTTTATGCAAATTGTATTGAATACTTATGTTGGTACATGTGTACAGGCATATAAATAGTTGTGTAAATGTTTCCTTGGGACATTAATGAGTCCATTTTGATCAACAGAGGAACCAAAGATGCTTACAAAGCAAAGGAAATGGAGACTAGCTTTAAATCTTTAAGAACTGCTGGTAAAACCAGCAAAATGTTTGTTGAGTTGAAAAGGTATGTGTGTATAAATTACCCAGGAAGGGACTATACAAGGAGAAGTTTAGCCATGGGTGTGGAATCTCTTGTCTTCATTAATCTTTCCTTGATCTCATTCTGGTGGTTCTAAATGCATAATAAAAAATGCATGAAAACAGAAATTAGTTCATGAATTCTTCCTTAAGCCCCCAAAGGGAATGAATCACTTCTTCATCTGCCATAGTAATGTAATTGAGAATCTTATTTTATCACAACTATTGTAGCATATTATAAATATTGGTTTCTTATTAAGCTTTGAGCTGCCTAAAAGCATACTTCATCCATCTGTATCCCTTAATCCTTTCATATAAGAAATAAATGAATGAAGAAGAAGAAATGCAATACTTTGACTCTGTTCCTCAATGTCTATCTATCCATCCAGCTATTATCTATATCCATCCAACCATCTATCCACCATCTACTTAAGTACCCATCTTTCTACCTATGTACCATTCATCTGTCTACCTATATACCTATCTTCTAAGTACTTTAGTGACTGCTCTAACACTTCAGATATATTAATTCATTAACTCTTCTAACAACTTTAATTTACAGAGAGCCTGAAGTTCAGAGAAATAAATTAGCTCCCTCAAGGTAGCCTACGTAAGGAACAACACCAAGACAGTAACACTGCAAAGTCCAAATTCTCAAATTCTAAATGATATCTCAATGTGATGCCTGTTTTGTTAAGGATTTTCTGAAAACAGTGAGAACTAAGACAAATCATTTGGCAAGTACTAGAGGGAGGCACCATGTCTGTATTAAGAGGCTCCTTTGGTTATTCATGGCTCTTAGGACTCATCTTTGAGAAATTATGGGAAAAGTGAGATGGATGCAAAAGAGTTTTGGAAGAAAAGGTGGAGGGCAGAAGAACTTTGAGGTTATCTTTCTTAGCAGCACATAGATATAATCAGCAGGGTTGTCTCTCCTTCACTGAGTGTGTGTACTTTGACCTGTAACCAAGGAAATAGCTATTAGTCAGGCTCATCAAATCTAAGGGATTACAAATGAAAATCGTGTCTTTCCTTTTGTTGATTTTGTACCCTTGTTTCACACTGCCTTCTGTGATTTCTTCCAGAGCCTTCATTGAGTCCTCAAGGTCCCACACAAATTAAGGAACATTCTCAAACTCCTGAAATGAGATGTAGCTAACCTTTTACCGTTGTTTTTCAACACGCTGCCATCCTTGAATTTTAAGTATTTTTAAGTCAGGCTATAGAGCAACTCAACAATGACTGCTTTTCATTGCAAACGTAGACAAGGAATGGATTTACAGTTTCTATTTTCAGTCAACGAGTAAGCCCCCAGGAATATATGGCTTAAAAGCCCATTTGGTGCCTGGGAGAAGCATAGTAAGCAGTTATATTTGACATTACTCATGTCCTTCAGGGAAACACTTCTGTTTTTGTTGAAGTCAAGTTCCTGGAGGGAACACTTTGCTTTATGTATCCTCCCCTATTGCCTTGGATTACTTTCCTTGAGGTCCCTTGGCTTCTTACTAAGTAGACACAGCTCCTAAATTCTCAATGATGTTCTTTGATGCTAACATGCATGGCATGGTTCCAGCTTCTCTGTCATCATTTGTTCCTGATGCACAGAGTAGGAGTTAGCAAGAAAGAGAGCACCCCAGAGGCTCAGGGCTTCATGTGAGTGCATAAGGGGAAAAAGACAGAACAGGAAAAGAAAGACAGAAATAAAAATGCAAATCTAAACAACTGACAGAGACTGGAAAGCTATCTCAGAGGATAAGAACACAGGATGTACTTCCAGAGGATCACAGTTCAGCTAACAATGCCACATGGCAGCTCACAGTCATCTATAACTCCAGTCTTAAGAGATCAAATGCCCTATTCTGGTCTCCTTGAATATCAGGCATACAGATTGTGCACAGACACATATACAAGCAAAATACCATAAAAATGTATACCCACACAGACACACAGACACATTGTGAAATATTGTTTTAACTAGGCAAAGATTGCTACATTTGTTTATGTTTCACAATATTACTTTAACTGAGTAAGGGTGTGTTTGTGCTGTGGGTTTGCTTAATGATGTAAGAATATGTGTTTAATTATACAAATATGTGCTATATTTGTTCCACTTTGCCTGTCTAAGAAATCTGATTAGTCTCATAAAAAAACTGAATGGCCAATAAGTAGGCAGAAAAAAAGATAGGTGGGGCTGGAAGAAAGAGAGAACCAATAGGAGAAGAAATCTAAGTTTGGGAGAGGAAGAATGAGAAGAGGAGAGGAAAGAAGGAGGGACAAGTCTGGGGCAAGAAGTCGGGCAGCTACTAGCCACTCAAGAAAAGCAGTGAAAGTAAGACATACAGAAGGAAAGCAAAGTAAAAAGCCCTGAGGTAAAAGGCAGATAAACATATTAAATTAGGCTAAAAGAGCTACTCAGAAATAAGTCTAAGCTAGGCAGACAGACCATTCAAAAGTAGTAAGTCTCTGCATCAGGATTTGTGATCTGGTTGGTGCACCCCCTCTGCAAAGCCTAATATCTTTTCTCTAAAAATTTGTCCTCACACTCAGACACTCACAATCCCTCATCTAGTCTTGTACATAGAGAAGAATGTGTCTCTTAAAATGCTAACCCTAACTCTAAGAAAAATCCTGACTTTTCTTATAGTCTCTCAATTATTCTTTTTCTTTTTTTGTTTCTCTTCCTTTCTCTCCTTCCTATCTCTTTCTCTTTTTTGTGCCCTCTCCCACCCCCAGCCTCCTATTACTATGATTAACAGCATGAAAACAAAACTTATGGAGGAAAGGATTTTTTTCATAATTTATAGTCCATTATAAAGAGAAACCAAAGCAGGAAGCGAGAGGTGGACACTGAAAGTACAGACCAAAGAGGACCACTGTTCAGAGCTTGCTCTACCTGCTGGCTTGCTTTTTTTCTTTTTTCTTTTCTTTTCTTTTCTTTTCTTTCTTTTCTCTCTCTCTCTCTCCCTCTCCCTCTCTCTCTCTCCCTCTTTCTTTTTATTTTTATGGTACCCAGGGTGACATGCTGAGGGTTGCCTCTACCCCCAGTGACCTCCTAGTTACTCAAAAAAAGTCCTTAAAATATCCCACAATCTGTTGGATGCATTTTTTCTTAGTTGTAGTTTCTCTTCCTATATAACTCTAATTTATGTTTGTGTTGAAAAAAAAAATTGTCAACAAACTAACTAGGGGAATGTTTCAATGCTGCCCAATGCAGAGAAATTGCAAATGTTCTATATTTGAACTGTCCACTGGCTCCTGAGATCTGGAAATATGACTAGGAGAAGTACAGGGAGAGTTCATTTGATAGCCATTCATGGTTAATAAATATCAGTTTGATCAGTACAGCTTTAAAGCAATTATCTATCTCTAATATCAAATATTCCCAATTACTTATGCTTATGACTGAAAGTTGAAATCCTCTTTGTAACAATACTTCTCTTTTTTTTGTACTTTTTATTGTTTGACAGCTTTATAAATTTTAAGTACTTTTACTTCCAGACACCTCCCTTATCCCCCTCCCTTTTCCACAAACTTTACCTGTGGGGATACTTGCTCCAGCCCACAACTTCACCTTAAACCTTTACCTATTTCTTCCCCTCA
The DNA here is from genome assembly GCA_001685095.1 of Ellobius talpinus. NCBI lineage: Eukaryota > Metazoa > Chordata > Mammalia > Rodentia > Cricetidae > Ellobius > Ellobius talpinus. The sequence continues at coordinate 10,463 of LOJH01040674.1, forward strand.
ACTTAAAAGGGCTTTCAGGGTAGAAGCGAGAGAAACCTTAGTGCTTTTGAGTGTAGAATGTTCCTGTCTGGTTGCCTGGAGACTAGATATTCTTCAGCCAGAGATTTAGGGCACCCTGGTGGGTGGTTCAGTCTAGGCTCATTGGTAAGGCATGTGTGTAGGTGTCTTTGAAAATGACATGAGCAAAGGCAGAGGTCAGTAACCTGCTTGGCTATGTGCAGAAATAAACAATGCTGGTACAAGGGCCTTGAGCCTGGAAAATCATGAAGAGAAGAGGGAAAGCAAGAATGAAAAAGAAGAAGCAGGTACAAAGAAAAAGAGGAAGAATGAGTCCAAATACACTTGAGAGGGAAATCTTAGTTACAGCACTGCCTCTGGTTTTGAATGCCCAGGCCGCTACTCTCTTAACCAAATTTTTAATCAACTATAGGTGCTTGCTTCTTAGACTTTTGCAAGGTTCTGGAGGTGATGGAAGGAGTGGAGGTTATTTCAAGGTTTCCCCAAGAATGTCTGACTTCTGCTACCCATGAGGTTAAGGCAGTCCTGGAGTAGACCAGGCACTTTTCTGAGCATTTCTGCCAATGTTTCTTGTCTTAGTAGAGAGTACAGCCTCTGAGTTTAGTGTCATTTTTGGGTTAGAATTTCTTCCAAATAGCCTAAGGTAGATGTAAAAAGATATCTCAAGGCCAACATATCAGTAAGAGTATGTTTTCTCTAGTTCTGTGGCTCTGCTAAATCACATATTTCTGTTTTTCCTAACCCACTTTCTTACAGTCCTGGAAGCATGTTCCTCATATTTGGGAAATCTATTTTACATTGACTTCTTGTATTTGCTACATTTTATATTGACTGGTTTTGCTGGATGTTAAATGTATTTGTGTCTAGACTTGTGGGACTTTAGCTACAGCCAATTTCTACATTATTAAGAGGGTTATTTTGAGTGGCCCCTGTGAATAAACCTAATTTTCCCTTCTGATTAGTGCTTAATTTGAAATTGTTTGTGCAGTGATGAAATCTTTCTTGAATCTCGCCTCCACGTTCCAGTCTCCATCCCTAGAGTTCATTTTTGATTACATAAATGCATTCAGGTGATTATATGGGCAAGACTGTGCATTAGGTAGTTCTGTACTTTTTGTAAGAATATTTGTTGTGCAGACAGAACTGCTGAGTTCAATTCTGAATTTTTGGGAGTTTCGCAACTACACAGTCATTCCTTCTATTTAAAGCAGAAATATACCCTGTACCCCTCAGTATTTCATCTTGTATATTCAATGACTCATTGCTCTTTGAAGATCTGTACCAAGAGATGATTTTGTTCCCCTTAGGATCCCATAGCAGACTTCAGAATATGGTTTTCCAAATCTTTAGCATCTCTAATTTTTGTAATAAATGTATGTGTATGTGTGCAGTGTTTATTACTATATTCAAAATATAACTTGAAGATTAGAGTGTAAGACTTCTCTCTGAGTGCTGCTTCTGCTAAACATCTTTAGATACACCTTCTTCACTGACCCTGAGCCAAGGCTCTGTGGTCTACCCTCAGAGGCTTGCAGCTTGAGAGGTTTTCCTGGCAGGTGAATCGCCGCTCCAAGAGTGCTCACACCTGCTTTTGATGATACTGAGATTTTGGGTTTAGTGGTTGTGCTCAAATGAATTAAATTTTGAAGTATGTTGGGATGGGCAGAAAACACCTGTTCCAAATTAATGTGTGCAACTCTTCATCCTGAGGACTTCAGAAGTTGAACTTAGTTGAAAATAGTCTTAACAGAAATAATAAAGCCAAAAAAATTAGGTTATTAGAATTGGTTCCGATTGAATATGAGTTTTCTTATATACCAAGGAAGAATTGTGGCACATGACCATGCCCAGTGAGAGATACACAGAGGATAGCATATGGACATGTGCTGGGAACAGAAGGCCAGAAGAACAAGTTTATGTTTAGATAACATGGTCCTGATATGGATATCTGGCACAAGCCAAGATAGCTAATACAAGACACTGGAGGGTTAGCTGTCAGGTCAAAATGGCTGGTACCAGATGTCTGGGGAAGCCAGAAGTAAACAGTGATGTAATCTGTTATGTAACTATTTTTGGCAGAGTAACACTTTTGGGTGATTTGAGATCAGAAGCCCAAACCTTTGCATTCACCAGCATGCCTGTGTCTGTCTGTAGGCCAGTTTGGTCGTGTATTTGTGGGCCTGTGTATGCTGGCATGTGCCTGGATTTCTGCCAGTAACACCAAATGGCCTTAGCTCTGAGTGGCTAAACCATTCTGTATCTGTCACTGGGCCCTCAAATTTTCTTCAACCTCCTGGCCCTTTGTGAACCTTTTTTGTTGTCTGAGCCTGAGTACCACAACAAAAAAGGCAGTCATGTATTAGCTGAGGAGGGGAAGAGCCTCGGGGATATCCTTCTTAGAACCCTGCAAAGGAACTAACACCCCATCCCCAACCATCATGCTCTGACTACAGACTTCTAACCTTCAGAACTCTAAGGCAATGCACTGCTCTTCTAGAAGTACATAGTGTATGGAAGCAATCATAGCAACAGTAAGAGAAAACCAGGTCTCAACATGGTCAGTCTGGAGCATATGATGAAAAGAGCCCAGAAAAGATGGGTTTCTATGACTCTTCCCTCTTTGGCTAAATGCTCAGCTCCTGAATTAGTTTCCTGTAGCTGTCTTTTAAAGACACTTCAGTTTGGGTAACTCCTCTCATCATCTATCTATAAATCTCAAAGTCCAATGACAATATCCACAGTCATTAGTATCAAGTCTTATCTCTCCAGGTACATCCTGGAAGTTTTAAAAGTTTTACTTGTTGTGAGTTATTCACCTGAGAAGGCTGCTTAGACACAAATTCAAGTCAATAGAAAGTATTTATTAGGCAGTCAGTGACTACCCTGGGTATTAGAGACCCCAGGGTAACCATGAGCCTTGTCAGGGTGAGTTTTTAAGCGCATGTGCGCATGCACACACACACACACACACAAAATAAAACCCAAAACAAACAAATAAAACTAAAATAAAAACACACACATCCTGGGTTGACAACTTCGCAAGCACAAGTTAGCCATAAGTAGAATTATAAAAGCCAAAAAACTGCAGTTTGTACATTTAGGGACTTTCCCAGAACTATGGACTGTGATGCATTAGGTCTTTGTTGCTGCTTTGGCAGGTGTTGCTGCCTACTGGCTGGGTTTCAGGACTGAATGGTACATCCATCATGTCATCGCTTATGCTAAGGTCTAGGGAACCTACTAAGGTCTGGGGGCCTGCTACCACTTCCAACAGTGTGAGCTAATATTTACTCACCACCTGTCTTGTTCCTGGTAGTGTTTTATAAGATAGTGAGTTTGGAAAGGAGGACACTGAGACCGGGGTTATACTTGAGGAAGCTCATTTTTAGTGGTCAAGGTAACAGTGATGAGTACTCCCTAATCATAACCACATCCCTGATAAGAGAATCAAATTGTGAAAGAGCAAGAAACTGGAGAAAAGGGAGACCTAAGCAGGGTGCTTATGTGGACAATCACTACTGCACAAGGGAGGGCCTCCTTTTCTTTGCCATTTTTAAAATTTATTTTACATACCAAACACAGTTTCCTCTCCTTCCTCTCCTCCCACTCCCCAGCCCCACTTTCTTCCTAACACCCCCTATGAACTCCTCCTCTGTCTCCGCTTAGATGGGGTAAAGCCTTCTATAGGAATCAACAGAGGATGGTTTATCAATATGAGGGAATACCAAATTCCTCTCCCCACCCCCACATCAGGGCTGAACAAGACAACCCACCATAGGGAATAGGTTCCAAAGAGCCATCTCATGCATCAGGAACAGGTCCTGGTGTCACTGTTAGTAGCCCCACAAAAGACCAAGCTGCCTAGTTGGTCCCATGCCAGCATCCTAGATGTCCATTCAGAGTCCATGTGTTCCCACAAGCTCATGTCAGCTGTTTCTCTGGGTTGCCCCATCACAAACTTGATCCCATTTGCTCATACAATCCCTTCACCCTCTCTTCAACTGGACCCTAAGAGCTTGGTCCAGTACTTGGATGTGTGATGTAGGAGGATCATCTGTCTATGTGTTACTTTCATTGGTTAATAAA
>LOJH01040675.1:2843-14565 GCA_001685095.1 Ellobius talpinus
AGTTCCAGGACAGGCTCCAAAGCTACAGAGAAGCCCTGTCTCAAAAAACAAAAACAAAAACAAACAAACAAAATTAAATCATTACATGATTATTGTATATGTGATAAGAGAAGTAATGCATAAAATAGAATTTTTTTGACAGGGCTATGAGAGACCTAAAGCTAACAGAATAATGACTTCAATTCTCTTACTTGTTCTTATGTACTTAGATAAAGGTTTATTCTCTTATTAAGATTTTGGAATATTTTCACTCCTTTAATTTGAACAAAACAGCTACATCTTTGAGAAAACCTATAGTTTTCATGCTATAATTAATCTGTTTCTCCTGCTCTATACCAGTTCTTGACTCTTAGAATGCAAATAACAAATATATTCAAGGCCCTGCTACTTATTGCCACACGCAAGTGAAAGAGATGTGTGGCTATTCTAGTTGCTTCCATTTATTTCCCTAAACCAACCTCTACCAACATTTCCCATGATACTAATGGCAGTTAAGTCCAAACGACCCTTATCCTCTGTTTCTTTCTCCTTCCAGGACTTTGCATGCTAAGAAAGTGCTCTACCACTGAACTACATCCTAGCTCCTGAGCTGCTTGTTATTGTACTTAACTTCCTGTTACTTTAACAGAAGTTTGTACCTAAAGTTCTGGTCCATTGTTCTTCCCCAGCTCACATTATCCTATGCTCATGATTTTAAAGATACATCTTCAGGGGGCTGGAGAGATGGCTCAGTGGTTAAGAGCACTGACTGCTCTTCCAGAGGACCCGGGTTCAATTCCCAGCACCCACATGGCAGCTCACACCTGTGTGTAATTCCAGTTCCAGGGAATCTGACACCTTCTCACCAATGCACATAAAATAAAGTTGTTTTTTTTAAAGGTACATCTTCAGTCCTGATGTCCTTACCACCCAATCCTTACATTTATCTGTTTTATTACCAGATCAAAAAGGTAATTTAAATTCTAACACTTACACTAAAAAAGCTTCCACAGTTTCTTCCTCTATTCTTTTACAGTAAATGGTTCCATCACCTATTTTCAGTTGCCTAAGTTTGGTAAGTTATTGAAAATTAATATACTTCCTTAATGCTACTTCAATTATCAAATCCAATCAGTGTTTTATTTTTAAATCTTGTATGTCTTCTGAATCTATGATAGTAGCATTTTATCCATATTGTTTTTCTGCGATTTCAGTTACCTGTACCATCTACAGTCTAAAATTATTAAAGGGAAAATTCTAGAAAGAAACAATTCAGTTGTTTCCAACAATACACTGTCCTAAGGAATATGATGAACCAATGCTCCTGTGGCCTGGACTGACCACACCCTGGCACTCAATCTACATAAGCTATATACCTACTGGACACTTTGCCTTCTCAGTGTGCAGACTGATTTCATTTAACCCTTATTTTCTGTAATAATTACTACACAGTACAGAAAAAGTGATTCTGACAATTTAAGACCAGTATAGAATAATTCTATTTTATTAGTCACTGTTGATCTCTTACACTGCCCAATTTATAGACGGAACTTTATCCTAATTACTCCATAGGACAGTGTGTGTGTATAGAGAAATAATATGTGTGTGTATATATATGTATGTATATAGAAAGAGATGTGTGTATAAATATACACATATATATTTATATACTACTCCATAGGAATGTGTGTGTGTAGAGAAAGAATGTGTGTGTATATATGTATATATATAAAGAGATGTGTTATATATATAAAACACATATACATATATATATTTTTATGCTACTCCATAGAAAAGTATGTGTGTGTACAGAGAAAGTATATGTGCGTGTGTATGTGTGTGCATGTGTGTATATATAGAGAGTGAGGGAGAGAGGGAGAGAGATGAGTGCATATATATATACATATCTATTTACATGCTACTCCATAGGAAAGTGTGTGTGCGTATGGGTTTATAAGTACTGTCATCTGAGGTTAGTGATATCTACTAGGGTCTTAGAGTGCATCTTTGTGCAAAACGGAAGAATTCCTGCCCTGTTATTCCTTTATTTCAAACTCTAATCACTAAAGTGGTCTCTATATTTTATCAATTGGCGAAATTACTATCTGGCTTACAAAAAAATCTCTCTTCCTTTCTATAATCATTTGAAGCGATTTCCTGAGATCCCTAGGATATCTTATAACACCCTAGGTTAACCTGTAAGCCCTACCTGCCCAAGAACCAGGTAACTTCCTGGGATTCTGGGAGTTGTAGTTCTTAGAAAACAATAGCAAAAGCCTTATGGTGACTGTGTTATTAAATAGCTCTGCAACATGTGTCTAGGGGCCATTCAGCTGGAAGTTCCAGCGAATGGTCCTGACCAAAGTCCATCTTGGTCAGTATTTAATATTTAAATAAAGCTTGTTTCCAACTTGGCTCAAAATGGTGAAACTGGTTTTTTTCTGGCAAATCTCAGGAGCCATAGTTTAACCTGAGCTCAAATGTGCCCTGGGATACAGTCAGTATTTGAGAGAAATGTCCATGTTTTAATCTTAACAATTTTAAACTTAATCTTAAACAATTTCTCACTTCGGAAACCACATCATCGAAATAGATGACAACTACCATGTTTTTTCTTCATTAAAAAAGAAAATCCACATTCTGAGTTAGACTCTGTTGAGCCGTAAAAGAAACTGTTAGCTCATTAGTAATTTCCATATGGCAAAAGAAGTCCCAGGCTAGAAAGGAGGGTAAGAAGACTAAACTGAAAATACAGGACAGCACACATCAGCTGTCTCACATCATCTTCTATAGTTCCCAATACAACGTGAGCTTTGCCAGCTCCAAATGTCATTCCCTGTTTCAATCACAACACAGAAAAAGAACTCTACTTTCTTATTATCTAAGCCCTAGAAAACCAGCTGCAAGTACTACAATCAGAAGAAAACTAACAGGACCTCTCATACATCCATTCTTTGTCTCCTAGAACTTTACAACTGGGTGATCTCCCACCCTAAGGGGATAGCTGCTATCAGGAAGATTCTGCTACTCTGTAATGGCTTAAGGGGGGCCAGAGTGAGAGCTGTGAAATAATAACTCAGTTCTGTGTTTACCTCCCAGGCTGGGACATTTTCTCTGAACTTCTCATTCACCATACAGCAGATGGACATTAAATAGGCCTTGCTGGAAACTTCTGGAGAATAATTCATCCAGAGATAATTTTCAAGATATTGACTGTAAAGAGATAAAAAAATGCACAGAATATTTCATTAGTTATCACAGGCATTGTACTGCATAACCCACCTGAAAAGAGGATTATTTCTACATCTTTCAGACAGTTCCCTGTACTCTGTACCGGTGCTTCTTCTGTAACCTTACATCTAGAAACCGTGGTTCCACGAAAGACAGACTGCACTCCCAAGCAAGAAGATGTCAACGGATTGTTCAAATCTTTATTGGTAACTTGACTAAATTTAGAATCACCTAGGAGTCATACTTCTTGGTGTGTCTGTGAGAATGTTTACAGAGATATTTAAATGAGGAATGTAGACATCTTGGACTGAATGAAAAAAGAAAAAGTACAAAGTGTGCTGAGCACCAGTCCTCATTTCCCTGTTTGCTGACAGTGGAGGCAATGGTGTGGCCAGAACTACAGCTGCTTTTACCTCCAAGCCTCCTCTACCAAGAGTGGACAACTGTACCTTCATCTGTGAGTCAAACCAAACCCTTCCTGTCTTAAATGGCATGACAAGTACTTTGTCACGGTAACAAGAGAATCCCACTCATCTACTGATATGTAAAATCAACCAACCCTGAATACTCCCTAACCTGAAGCTTCACACAAGTGAAAGTAAAACCACTCCACAAATATTAACTATAAACTAAAATGATTCTCAGAAAAAAAGACTTATAACACTTAGTCAAAAAGAGGCTTCATAAAACATAATTTAAAAGATAATTCGCCAGGCGGTGGTGGTGCACACCTTTAATCCCAGCACTCAGGAGAGACAGGCCTGGCCAGTTCAAGGCCAGCCTGGTTTAAAAGAGCTAGTTCCAGGACAGGCTCCAAAGCTACAGAGAAACCCTGTCTTGAAAAACCAAACCAAACCAAACCAAACAACAACAAAAACAAAAAACCCAAAAAGGTAATTCAGTTTCCAAAGTAATTGACATTTTCCCCTCTGGGTACCAAAATTCTTATGGATAGATGAGTAAATGACTTTAAGTATTTCTGACTTTCCAAACATAAGTTAGAGAGCGCTTTGAGCTTTGGCATTGGACAGATATCCCACCTCTACCAATCACTTAATTGCATCATTTTGAAAACACCTGTGACCTCTGTTTGTTCCAGTAACCAGAGGATAATGCCTCAATTTCAGAGTGACTATGAGTGATGTGTATACAAAACATTTAGCACTGTTTAGCTTAAGACATGTTCACTCTATGCTGAATAGTACTTCTGTTTTCATTTTTACATGCTAGCCAAACCTAGATGTAGCATACTCTCTTATACCTTCATAATCAAAAGTTGTATGTAAACATGGCATGGTGGTGCACACTTTTAATCCTAGCACTCAGGAACAGAGGCTGGTGAATCGGAGTTTCAGGACAGCCAAAACTACATAGAGAGATTCTCTTTCTCTGTTTTTCTGTCTGTCTCTCTAAGACAGGGTTTCTCTGTGTAGCTTTGTAGCTTTGAGTTTATGAACTCACTCTGTAGACCAGTAGGTTGTCTTGAACTCAGAGGTCCACCCAGCCTCTGCTTCCAGAGCACTGGGATTAAAGGCATTAAAGACACCATAGCTTGGAGAGAGCTTTTCTCAAGAAAACAAAAAAACAAACCTGTTCTTGGGCTAGGGATATGGGTCAGAGATATGGCTCATGCTGAACATGAGTAATGTTTAGCAATTTGGAAAAAGGTTACATTTTCTAGTGTTTGAAACATTTACATAGCAGTTGCTAGGTTTGAACAATGGTGTCTTACTTATTAACAAAATTTCAGCTGGGAAGGAAGAAAATGGTTCCAGAGTAAATCCTGATTTTTTCCCACAGACCACTAGTGAAGACCATCTCAAAATAAAAGTTACCCTGATAATAAGGTTATCTCTCAAAACAAAGGAAATATCAAATTAGACTATCACAAAAATATAAATAGTCATGAATTTAGATTTTATTTTGTAACATGAGGGCTGGGAATCAAACCACGGCCTTGTACATGCTAAATACAACCTGAATCCATGTGCTCTTCCCGAAGGCTATAAAAGTATTTTCGTTGCTGCAAAGGGAGCCTTTACTCACAGGCCATCCTCTGTGCAATGCCTTTTCACTCACCTAAATTCCAACAGCATTATTTTCCTGATGGCAAACCTAAAAACATAAAAAGAACCAACTTTGAAATAGAAAACAGAAACATTTCAGAGATCCCAATCCTCATTCATTTGGAATCTTTTGTAATCAAATTAAATGATGTATCAGATTTTATAACATCAGCTCACAAAGGCCAAAAGTACTGCTTCAGAGGCAGTTAGAATGGCTGATTTTAATTATTTTCTAATATTGGGAATAAAGTACCGAGACCAGAACACTGCCACTAGGTGGTAGTTTCCAGATTTGAATATTAAATTTATAACTCCCTAGGAGACCCTTACCCTGCCAAAATCCTATTCTACTGTATTCTGATCTCTTAAACAGTTTCACCAAGTACACTATCACAAAACATTAGCAAGGACAAAATGAATGGTTTTACTGTACAAAAGCAAAAAGCTGGAGGAACAATGACAAAGCATTTGCTTCTACAGTTCAGGAAGGCTACAGAGCGGATGTGACACCTTAAGAGACATACTCTGGAGTGGCAGCTTAATTAAAGGTGTATGTATAAGAGAGAAAAACCACCCTAAGCAATAGACACCAGATCGGAAGAGTTTTGGGGATATGAAAGCTACAAATAATAATCACAAATATAAATACCAAGAAGGGTTTGTATTTTTCTAAGTTACCAATATTGACTGACAACATACATTAAGCATGACACTGTGCTCAAAATATAACACACATTTCATAAATCCATCCACAGTTGGGCAATTGTGTATAACAAACTAGTTCCATTGATGCCACTGGCAATCACATGCAGCTGATAAAGAAACAGTAGGCAGACATGGAAATTGCTTTATTACCATACATCCTTCCAGGATGTAGTTGTACTAAAACATGGAGTTTGGAGTTGTACAGCACCCTCACAACCACATCTAAAAACTATATAAAGAGAAAAACACATTTTCAAATGTTAAAAAGGGCTGTCATATGAATGTGTGATCTGCATGTGTGGGCACACACACAGTGTACATGGGAGTCGGGAGACAACTTTATGGAGTTGGTTCCAGGGATTGAACTTAAGCCTCCAGGTCTGTGTGGCAAGTGTTTTTACCTGGTGAGGCATCAGGCTGGCCCAAATCTGTTTATTTAAAGTTAAAAAAAAATAAAAAAGCAAGACTATAGTAATTATTTTTCATTTATTTTTCACTTGTGAATTAAGATGTTAGAGGAAGAAACAAACAGTGTCTTTTAGAGTTCTGACAAAATTCAAGTTTTCTTTGTGGAAATATAATCTAAAGGGTATACTATATCTTTTCAGTGTCATGTTTCAAAATAAAAGATTGTACATTTCAAATAAAGATAAATACAAAGGGGCAAAATAAAGTATTGGTTAAGTTACTTTTATTTTTCTACCAGAAAACCTACCTGGTGGATTCATAACAAGATTAAGAATAATGCCAAAGGGTATAAATAAATAGATCCTAGAAGAAAATGGATGCTATTCCTATTAAAAAATAAAGTATTGGATAAGAGCCAAGGAAATAGTTCCGTGCCTCAACTACTAGGCAATACTAAGCAAGCTCCTCAACCATATGCAGGAATAGTACCTCAAAGTTTGGGGTGGGGGTAAATGCACTCTGTATGCAACCCACTTAGAGCAAAGCCAGCACATAGCAAACGCTCAAGCAGTAATGACTCCTGCTTTAAATAGAAGTTGCACAAAAAATATAGTAAAAGCAGCTTTCCAAACTGAGACTGCAAGAAAGAGCAAAAACGAACGAATTGTGCAATAAGCCATGCTAACCATGTGACTAGGCAAAGGGCTTTTAAGATTCAGTTTTGAGATCTCAGAAGAATCTATTTTTAGATAAGAATATTAAAATCTGAATAACTTATGAGTACTATGATATTCAAAGGTTCCTATGACTATAAACAGTCTATTTTGGCAGTGCATTATAACCATTAATAAAATTACATTACATTGAGCATTCCCTAGATACTGAAGATGACACATTGCTCAGCAAAATAATGTCTTCAGGCACTAGTCTAAAACACTGTTCATTTAAAGATTTAAATGCATTTTGCAATTTATGTCATAAAAAATTCTAAACAGGCTCACAAATGACCCATTAAAACCACTGCCTTACTTTGACACTGCCTTATTTTTGCCTTCAAATTATTTAGTGAAATTTACTTTTTTAAGACTTAAACACATTAAAAAAAACCAAGCAAAAGATTCTACAAAATTTGAGCATGCATGGCACACAAGTGTAATCCCAACACTTAGGAAGCTAAGATAGCAGGATCACAAGATCAAGGACAGCCTTGTGCTCTACAAGACTTTATCTAAAAACCAATTATAAAATTGCAGCATTTAGACAAGTATCTTTTAAAAATAATAACTGGGGTCGGGCAGTGGTGGCACACGCCTTTAATCCCAACACTCGAGAGGCAGATCTCTGTAAATTCGAGGTCAGCCTGGTCTACGGAGCGAATTCCAGGACAGGTCCCAAAGCTACAGAGAAACCCGGTCTCAAAAAACAGAAACAAAATCCAAACAAAAAAATTAACTGGGCATAAATATCTACAAGTAAATATGTGGAAAGATGACCAATCTACATGGTTAGTTTCTTTTAAAGCCTCCCATGAGCGAAGGCACTGTCTAAATCCTTCTGTGTGAGGTGGGGCAAGGAAGATAAAAACCCCACACAAAGCTGAAGACATTGTGAATAGGAACAGGAAAGAAAGTCTCTTAATCACTCCTTCATGTATATAATTAAAAAATAACTAATTTTGCCTTGGTTATGCAGTGTATATAATAATTATTTTGAATTTACATCTTAGTTTTATAATTTTTAAGAGTGTTTTTTTAGATTTATCAGAAATAGTAAGAAAATTATTAGTTAACTTGAAATAAATCTGTGCTCAATCTATATATCTATCTATATATCTATCTTGGTCCTTCAAAAACCAAATTAACTGTGTGGGGTTTAATCCCTCTGATTGGACCCTGAACAAGAAGACACAGAGGTAATACATGACTCATAAATACCAGCATAGAAACATTCTTGCCATCAACACCCCAATGAGCAGAACGGAAAATAAAAAGATCCTTTGCAAGCTAAGAGCAGAACCAGACACTCAGACACATTCCACATGGTCTACATAATCCCAAGGTACCACAATTACTCATTCCTACCTTGATTTGACGATCTCTTTTTCATATATCTCTTCAATTACCTGTTCCAATAGTATAAAAATGTTTAATGTATCAAACACCTTGCTTTTCAATCTAAACTGACAGTTTTCAATTACTGACTCATTTATTATAAAATAATTTGGTTTAAGAAAGATCAAATATTTAAATAAGAGACTTTTTAGCAATGATATTATTTCTCAACTACAAAGCAACAGAAAGTAAACTAGAGAAATAATAAAATCCATCCACATAAATACACAGCTCTAAAATACTCTTTAAACAGGATGTGTACCTCATAAAGTCATGTTTTTGAAACTTAATTTTAAATGATGTTAGATGCTATTAGATTCTAAAAGTCATAACAGCTTCCCAAAAGTCAGCTGGAAAGTAAATTAAAAGTGTGAGGACATTACAGAAACAAATGGTAACTGCTACATCCTACTATCCAAGTGATACGATAGCATCATGATTTCTAGTCAGCTGAGCCAGGGTACACAGAAGTCAGGCTCTGGAGTTCTAAGACTGCTGCAAACCATCACTGTTGGAGGCTGTGACCCTACCACAATGTCAGTTTCTTTATCTGAGAAATGGACCCCAAATAATGACTACCATAAAAGGTTGCATGCATGTCTACTACAACTCTGAAATGTGGTGAACTTTGAGCTACAGTTACCATAGAAACACAGTACAGATGTTAAGGGTAGTAAAGAGCGTTTTGATGCCAGTGGTACTGCTGCGTTACTGTTAATGTTTCTTAAATGCTCAAAGCCTATATATCAAATGTGTATGGGCAGAGGACGAGAGGCAATGGGGTCTAGTCTGAACTTGACAGAATTCTCTATCACTATTTTTTTATGAAAATTAAATTATGAGTTTTAAATATAAACAAATAGTAAAACTATTCTGAATGGGCATATATAACTTCACCTAGAACTATCTAACATAAAGTAAAATGATTAAAATATGAATCTGAATCTCAAGAAAAGCTTAATATAACTAGATCCAATTCAATCAATCTGGTAGTAACAGCATGGTATTTGTTACTAATGGAAAATTACTGTAAGGACTCCTGATCCTATCACACAAAAGTAAAAATAAACACCATGTATTGAGATCAGGTTACTATGCCAATCATTAAAATTAAATCATGTGCTCTGTATCCATGAATATCTTCCTGAGTAAAATGACTACTAGTAAAACAAAAATACATTTACAAATAAAATATTGAAGCTCAAATGATACAGTACGATTTTATGTTAAGTGTGGCTTTAAGAAAGCCACCTAAAGCATCACAACTCAATCCACACAGTCAGAGATTAAGGCCTGAGTCTTCATCACTTGTTTCATGCTTTGCAGTGTCAGCATACACTCCACGGACAGGCTTGGCATTTCAAGACACTTTCAGGAAGAACCCTCCATTTAGCTGGCATGTAGTTCATTTTTTTTCTTTTTGACAATTGCCTTGATGAAACCTTAAGTCCCCTGAACGGTCCTGTCCTTAGTCATCTACTCTAGACAGTGTCCACTCTCTCCTTCCTTAAGACTTCTTTGCCTCAGTCTAGCAACCTGAAATCATTGGGAAACTAAAGATACTATTTTTAATGAACAGCCAAAACTTTCATATAATTTTTTCCATATATTTACAAAAATATTTGTTGCATGCTCATCTGTAATAATAAAATATTTAAAATAACCTAAGAATCCACAGTGAGGAAATCATTACACAGACACATTTCTGGAAAGGATTAAAGGAAATAAAAGAAAGTGACAATACTAATTATCTCTAGGTAATGAATTTTATGTTATTACACCTAACTTCTAAAGACTAAAATTTCTAACATAAGCAATTATTAGTTTGATAATGAAAAACAGTATTTTCAACTTCAAAAAATGAATTGAAAGCTTTTGTTGAATTAATCCTTAAAAGGAGATACCAAAAGTACAACTGTGTGCAAGTATGCTGTAAAACAAAACTACTTACTTTTATATCGAAAGGTGATTTCTTCTTGATGTGAGGAGCCCAGTATTTACATGCTAACTGCAAAAAATTCAAACAAACAACAGAAACATTAAATTCCAGATCCACACCACTGAACCACTTAGACAGGTACAGAGCTGTTTCTTAACAAAGCAGATGTAGGATTAGGGAACTGGGCAGTTTTAAAGGTACCATATAAATATACAATTTAGTTATTATCCTTGGCCCCAATGTAATAAATAACAGAGATACCAAAATATTTCTTTCCTGAAACCTCTGGCAAACAGTATGGTTTGTTTATAATCAAAGTAAAAATGTTTTTGGATTACTCATAAAGAATCCAAGGGCTCAAAAGATTTAGTGAGCTGCCTATGATTAGTTAGCCAACAACTGGGTAAGTATTAAAAACCAGTTCCAAAATCTTCAGGAAAGTTGATATGTAAAGAAATAAACCTTTAAATGATTACTATACACCCAGACATAAGTAGACCAAATCTTTAAGAAACTATAGTATAAAGGCTAGTTATTCAGAGGATACAAAAGTTGGTGTTTTATATTTTAGTAGGTTAAATTTCACTTAGACATTTGAATACAGATACATAATGTCTCCAGATATTGAAGTGGACTGTCCACCTGTCAAGAACTGTGGACTAGGAGTGGAGAAATGGCTCAGCAATTAAGAGCACTTGGTCTTTCAGAGGACCTGGGTTCCAACCCGATCAACATGCTGGGTGGCTTACAATTCCCTCCAACTCCCATTCTGGGGGATCTGAGGGCCTCTTCTGTTCTCCATAGGTCACTACACACACACACACACACACACACACGCTCATGCACACGCACCACTCCACCCAGCACATAATTAAAAATAAAAATTAAAATTAAAAAAACTTAACACTTCATACTGATTTTTTTAAACCAAATAAAATCTTTTTAAAAAAATGAAAATTGGCCACGCGGTGGTGGTGCAAGCCTTTAATCCCAGCACTAGGGAGGCAGAAGCAGGTGGATCTCTGTGAGTTCGAGGCCAGCCTGGCCTACAGAGCAAGTTCCAGGGCAACTAGGGCTGTTACACAGAGAAACCCTGCCTCAAAAAACACAAACAATTGAATCTAGCAAACACAAAGATTCAATAGATTTATGAGGTAACTGAATTGTCTGGCATACTTAAATGTCTGCTATATAGATAGACAAATACACATATGAAAAGATAAATGAACTGGTGCTGGAGAGATGGCTCAGAGGTTAAGAGCACTGGCTGCTCTTCCAGAGGT
>LOJH01040676.1:0-14139 GCA_001685095.1 Ellobius talpinus
GAGGAGGTGGAAATTTTTTAATAATAATAATAAAAAATAAAAAATGCAAAAAAATGTATCATTGAGGCTATCCTATGGCTGAGAGTGGGCAACTGGACTCTGTCCTCAAAGGGAAAAGTATCAACAGCATTAAAAAAATGACTAGTTTATCTAAATAATTACCTTTTCTCACTCATTCTTGTAGACAGAAGTTTCTGTTCCACCTGGACGTGAAGGTGTTCAGTCCTAAAGAAACACACAGATGCTTATATTAGTTATAAACTGTTTGGCCTATTAGCTCAGGCTCATTATTAACTAGTTCTTATAACCTAAATTAATACATAATTCTTGTCTATGTTTAGCTATGTGGCTTGGTACCTTATCGCAGTGAGGTATTCTTATCTTGATTCTGCTGTGTCTGGGTGCTGACTGTGTCTCTGCTTTTCCTCTTCCCAGAATTCTCTTTGTCTGGCCATTCTGCCTATACTTCCTGCTTGGCTACTGGCCAATCAGCATTTTATTAAACTAATATGAGTGACAAATCTTCAGTTTACAAAAGCATTATCCCACAGCACATTCTCATCTTAGTGGATGGCAGAGTAGAATATTAATATGGTCTCACTTTTCTAGGATGGTGTCATCCAGTTGGTCTTTACTCTGAATTAATGTTCCCACAGCACTTAAATAAGTCTTTTGCAAATACAGTACCTGAGAGAGTAAGAGGGGTCAGGAGTTGGTAGAAGAGGTGATTAATAAAATCATATTCACCTCTTCAAATTAATAAGAAAATATTTTCTAGAAAGTTTCATTTCAGTCTCAAACTACACACCAAACAGACAAGTTTTATTCTGTACAAGTGTGTGCTTCAACAAAAGTCAAATGAGCTTCCCTCTCAGGAGATCCTATGAGAACTATTGAACATCCTGGTACTTCCAAACATTTCGGATTTCTTTCCCTGGTACCATTTCACAACTTCCATTTTTTCCCCCTAGGTAGTTGAAGTTGTTTTCCTCTTTTGTTATAAAAAACTAACTTTTCTGTTTTCTATGATGGATTTCAATAAGAATTTGATAACAAAGCAAAATAAGACACAAAACACATTTATACCACACATCAAGCTCGGCTCCTCCGGGGCTGAAAGAGAGCAAAGTAAGTTATGAGCCATGGAAAGCAGTCCTTTGAAATAGTTCTTTCAAAGGCCCTTACATGGGGTAGTATTTTCCAGAATTCACTTTTCAAATAAGAACTTTGACTTTGTTCAAAAATATTTGAATTTATTTAAAAAATAAAGGGTATATTTTCCAAGATGATGTCAGATCCAAGTAGAGAAGCTGTATATATGCTATCTGTTCAGTTGCAATTCTCATTACTGTCAGTTGAATTAAATTAACATTTTATAAGGAAGAAAGAGAGATTTGGAGGAAATATCAAAAATGATGAAACTTCTTTTGACTTGTAAATTAGATAGCCTTCTTAAGATTATTTAAAGCATGAAGTCTATATTAAAGCCAACATATATGTAATTGCTCTCCATTTTTTATTTCATTTAAAAATGAGTTTTTACTGTGTTTGACTGATGGAAGTAATAATGTGACAGAGATGCAGAGAGAGGAAAATATATACATATTAAAGGGAAATACACTTTTGTGAAGGAAGGAGACTTGTTATTATTTATGTGTTTTCAATGGCTCTACATATCTTTGTAGAAACCTCTGAAAAGTGTTCTATGCCTTGAGGAAATATCCACAGATGACCCGTCCTCCTCTGAGCATGTACAGTGTCTTCCCTTAGCTCCTAAGTGCCAAGACACGGTGGTCCAAGGAGTAAGAGAAACTTGTTCCAATATTTGCAGTCCCCATTGTCACCTTCTCCATTACCACTTTACCCTCTCCCTGCTGAAAGGCACAAGCTTTCATTATATTTAGCCCGGAATCTCCCTCATCTCTCTTGTATATATCTAAGCAAACCTGATCGCAGTAATAAATTGATGGAAGTTTCGAAATCATACTTGTTTATATTTACAGAAACAGCTGCTGGCAGTTGCCAGGCCCTGTACCAGTGCTGTCATCCACATTGGATAGATATTTCCTTCTGTAGTGAGCCATGGTTAATAGAGACTCATGGCTGTTCAAAATGCTGAAAATAAATGACTGTTGAGTATTGGGCACAAAATAAGACAACTATGTTACCCATTCCAAGCCCTTGGGAAGGAACATCACAAAAACAAGAAGTGATGAGATAGTAAGAGGATGGATGAAACCTTACAAAAAGCAGTGTTCTAGATATGACATGGCCAATATTCTCAGGAACACACAGCAGCTGTGGCTACCTGTGTACACACACACAAACACACACAAGACATGAAAGGATGAGGAGGAGGGATACTTGACAAAAAGAAGGGGATCGGTAAGAGTAGAAGAGGGGTAAGAAGGTAACAAGGGTGAACGCTTTCACAATGAGGTCTACACACATGGAATTGACGGAAATTAAATTTAAGAAGCCTTTGTCATAGAAATGAATTAAATTATTCATGAGCAATGTGCACAACTGATTGTTACCATAGTCACAATAATAAAGTCTTTGTATTGATCACTGCAAACAGATCAGATGTTGTGATTTGTATCTTTTTTTGTAGAAAAATTATAATTCTCACATACCCATGGAAAGAGAGATATGTATACATATATCCATGTGAGAACAAAAGGTCTGTCATTAAAACCATTTGCAGCTCCATCTCCCAGCTAGGTGACTCCTCTCAGCCTATTGGTATGTATCCCATTTGAGTTGTCTGGGCAATGGTAATTGGAATAACATCCTATTTTACACTGTTTCATAACTTGCCTTATTCCCTTTGTACACTGTATTTTCTTTTTATATAAAAATCCTTCCTCATTTTCCAGTGGCTGTTTAGCATGTCCTTATAGTGAAGTAGTCTGATTTATTTAACCAATGTTCCCTTTCCAAATATTTAAATGGGTCTTAGTCATCTTTGTTGCTGTTTCCTGTGACATACAAATCTATAATAAACATTCCCGAAGCCATATTCTTTCATACGATAACGGTTTGATCACTGTGCTTGTTCGGTTATTCTAAGTTTAAAAAGTCAGAGCAGACATTAAAGAACCATAGTTTGAGGAATATTTCTATATGACAAGAACCAAAGACCTTATGAAATGATGGGAGGATGGCATAAAGAGTGTTTGTTTGTTTGTTTGTTTTACTGTTACTAAGGCTAGCCCAGCATCCCTGAAAAACACACTGAGTACTGAAACCAATCTATTCCAACGACTCATATGGCCAGGCTTGGCAGAAAGAATACATCTTTTGAAGAAGCTATGACTAGGGAATACAGTGATCTCAGGAGGCTCCGCAGAAGCTGAGTTCCTGTCTGCCTTTTTTGGCAATAAAATCAAATTCTAGCCGCCACCATCATTAACTCACACCTGATATATCTTCTACGTCCAGTCCTCTGTGAACATCTGTCAGACTGTTCCTTTTTACACACTCAAGGATGTTATGTAATCTGTGAATATATACCCATATGTTTCATATTTAAAATGTAAATTTCATAATTGGGTCAAAAATTCTCCAATCTTTCTGAACCAAGCAAAACACATTTATCTGATTAACATAATCACAAAATTATGTTTTGTTTGCAGAAACATTCACGGATACAGTCAAATGAGTTTGGTTTCCTTTTCTTCTGCTGATGGTATCTTTCTAATGAAGAATGTTCGAGGAAGCAAAAAGCAGAATTGGCAAACACACATTATTATTCCACCAGAAACTGAGTTTATTCTAGAGATGCTCCGAGGTTCTCAGGATTCGCTCACCAGCACCTGTAGATCGTCATTTTCTGGACCATATCTACTTCCTGTTTCCGTAGAAATAATCGTGGTTTCATCTTATGGTTGGCTGTGTTTCACAGTTGGCAAATACTACAACACGTAAGGGTCTCTCAACTGTCGTTAACTGGAAAACCTGCAAACCTGGATTTTACTAACTCCCTGATCCACCCCCTCCCCTGCAACCCAAGCATGATTGTCAGCAAAACTGTGAACACTTGGAACAGCAGCACAATTGAACATAAACTTTAAAAAGTGTATCATGTTTCCTTGTTTCTGCCTTCTTTTCTTTTTAAATCCAGAGGGATGGGGTAAGCCCACAAAATGCAAGGATGATGTTCTCTTTGGTTGAAGAAAACACAGCTGAGTAGAAGCTGGCGCGTACTGTGGCGATACTTTGAAACTGCTATTATTGTAACTCAAGAGAAAAGTGTATTTCCGAATAAAGTATTTATTATAGTTAAAATGCACAAATATATGTATCTGTGCCAATACCAAAATCAATATTAACTATAAAATCAGTTGACTTAGGCCTGTAACAAGCTGGGAAGAGAACTCAACTGATGAGGTACCTGCCATATAAGCATGGGTATCTGGATTGGATCCCCAAAGCCCATGTTAAAGAGCTAGGCATGGTGACACCAGCTTGTAATGCCAGCTAGTTGGTGAGTTCCAGGGCAGTGAGAGACCCTATCTCAAAAAAAAATTATATGGACAGCATATTGAGAAACTATGTATGAGGTTGATCTCTGGTCTCCACATACACTCACACATGAATACACATTCAGACACATGCACACACATATACACCTGCACACTTACGTGTTAACATGTGTATGAACATGCATACGAACATGAAATAGCTTTTAAACCAGTGGATTTCTGCTTCACTTCCAGTCCATTTACCACTGCTCTCTCCAGTCCTCCTTACATAAAGTTTCCAGTTTTAGGAAAGAGGAGTAATGGAGTACCTTCCAGCAATAGCCAGGGAAACAACCACGTTAAGAACAACTGACTTGGTATCTTTAACAAAAAAAAAATGTCAAACTGGAAAGATGGTTTAGTGGTTAAAAACCCTGGCTGCTCGTCCAGAGGTCCTGGGTTCGTTTCCCAGCATCCACATGGCAGCTCATAAAGGGCTGTAACTCTAGACCTGTGGGATCTAATGACCTCCTCTGGCATGCAGGTGTACATGCAGACAAAACACCCATATACATAAAATACATAATCAAACAGTCTTAGAAAGAAAGAAGGAGGGGGAAGGAGGGAGAAGAAAAGAGAGGGGGGAGGGAAGGATAAAGGAAGAGCAATTGAGCAAAGCAGCCAAGAATGCCTAAAAGGCTCCTGTGTGTCTCAGAAGACTGGACTTGGAGACACATCTTATTCTGGATGAGATGAGGCTGTGGGGTGTGATGAGCAGGTGGACACAGAGAACAATAGAACTTGGGATCTACGTGAACATCCCCACTTCCAGGTACCTGTCCTTGGTGATTGTGATGAGTACTATTGATTTTTCAACTTGATGTAATCTTGAATCACCACAGACACAGGCCTACAAACATGTCTGGGGCGGGGGCGGGGGCATTTCCAGACAGCATCAGTTGGTGTGGGAAGACTCGCTCTAAAAGTGATTGTCACCTTTCCCTTGGCTGAAGTCCTAGGCTGAATAAAAGGAGGATGTAGTCTGAGCATGAAAATTCCTCCCTTTGCTTCCCAGCTGAAGGTGTAGCCCCACCAGCTGTAGACTGACCTTCTTTCCTGACCCCAGCCCCAAATAATGACATGGAAACATTTTATTAATTATGAAAGCTTGGCTTTTAGCTTAGGTTTGTCCCAACTAACTCTTACAACTGAAATTAACCCATTTATATTTACATAAAACTTCATTCTGTCACATGATATTAGCTCTTATCTTGTACCTTCTATTTCCCCTCCATCTGGCTAGCAACTACTCTTCTTCCCCAAGTCCTCATGGCCTTGTTCCCACACCTCCCACCACCAAAACGAACTGTACGTTTAAACTGCACCAAAGTACTTCTGACCTTAGTTAAGTTGCTCTCATTGGGCATTTCCTCATAGCAAAGAGGAAAATAGCTAATAAAGGGATAATAAGGCACTTTTCTAGTAGGAGGTGTTTGTTTTATAGATTACCTCATTAATTTTTGAGACCAAAACTAAAACTAAAACCATTTAACTGTAAAACCATCCTCATTTTCTACTTGATTTCCATTTTACAAAATAGTTGAATTTAATCTCTCTCTCTCCCCTTCACCCCCATGTGTGTGTGTGTGTGCATGTGTGTTTGTGTGATTTATGAGCACATATGTAGATGAGTTCATGTGCTTATGTCTCCATATGTATAGAGGCCAGTGGAAGATGTCGTCTCCTGCCCAGTTACTCTGGCTTTTAGTTTAATTCTTTGAATTCTTTGATGATTTTCTACAATGTGTTTTGATCATATTCATGCACCCCCAACCCTCCCCCCTCTGCCCTGTACTTTTGAGAAGGATCTCTCACCGAGACTGGAGCTATACTGTCACTCAGAAAGCTAAGTGGTCCTCCTGTCTTCATCTACTGGGGTTAGAGGTAGCCTGCTTAGGTTTATAAGGGGGAACTGAGATCCAAACTCAGGGGCTCATGCTGGCACGGCAAGTTTTCCTACCCACTGAGCCAACTAGCCCCTAGAATTTTTTTTTAATTCAACAATCTGAAAATTTGATTCAAGTGCTAAACTGGCCCCAGGTTCAGAAATTTTATGGTTAATCCAGGAACTGACAGACTTTGCAGATGGCCCTGTGAAAATAGCTTCATCGCAGACCGATTTCGTAGTCTTATTTTCTAAACAGCTGGGTCATCCATGGCAGTGTCGATCCTATATGTGCAACATGGTAACAGAACACACACACACACACACACACACACACACACACACATGTCCCTTCTTGGACTTTTTAACATGCAGCAGCAGCACTTGGGAAACTCTTGCCCAGGGTTCTGGCTCCACCCCAGCTTCATGCTCCTTCTTTCCTTTTTTGCCATGAAGAAGGAAGCCTAATCATCTTTTACCAAATGTTTTCCATAGCCAGGGGACTCATTGATGGGAAATGATAAATCCCTAGCAACGTAGACTTCTAACAGATGGCGGTAAAGGGGTTTGAAAATACTTCAGAACCTGTCTCATTTCCATTCCCCAAATGTTCTCCTGCTCAGGCCCTGCCCCCACCCTCTCTGCAGCAGCTCCTTTCATTGTTTCCAACGGACCCATTTAGTTATAATTTATACTTCCGTCTGCTCCAAAACCAGATCCAAATTACCCACGGAACAGGAGCAACTCCAGAAAGGAAACGTACATTTCAAATGTGTCCCTTTATCCTATTGGCTGGATATTTCACTAAAGACAAAGAGAAGTGACAGGCTTTCTCTGTGCTCAGTTCTCCTTGAGACTAGAGCTGCTCGCTGGAGGGAGACTGCTTCTGCTGTAAGGGACAAGCTCACCTCACTCAGAGGAAAGAGGATTTTATTTTAGTCTGGGATGTAAAGAAAAAATAACTATATAGCTTAGCATTAAGTAATAGAAAACAGACACCCCAAACCTCCACAAGAATCCTCACCATAAAATGCATGATTAGCAGGATATTTTTGATCCATTAAATTTAATTCTATCACTGTACTATTTAAGTGACTTCCAGTCTCATAATAGAAGTATAATTTTAGATGCAGATGTAATACATATGGCATAAAAAGTACATATGATATGTTTTATGTATTTTTTATAAAATGTATCTGTTTTACCTCTACTTTCTCCTTAAAGCCTAACAATAACCTTGTATTGGCAACTCATATCTTGACTGTATTTTACAGGTGTAGTAACTTAGAGAGGACGGAGACATCCAGTCCTCCCACTCAATATCTCATATCTGGAGCTGATGCTTAGGACAGATCCCAAAAGCAAGGTGAACAACACCTAAGGAGAAATATCTCAAATTTCCCTTTGACCTCTATGCACATACCTATACATGTACACACACATGCACACACATATGCACTCACACACAAACACACACACACGACTAGTGAAGGTGTCACTTTGATGATTTTCCTTGGCAAAATGTGGGACTGATTCCCACTGACTCTGCTGGGGGAGAGAGGATGGTAAGTCTTATTCCTCATCATCATCTGACCTCATCACTGTGACAGTCTCTCTGCCAGTCAAGTAGGTAGCTGTCACATAATGGCTATCCCCAGAGATCACAAGACGAACTTGGAGAACCCTATTCTATGCCAATCAGAAGAGTAAACACTCCCCCATGAAGGCAGATACTCCTGAAAGTAATTTAACAAGAAATCATCTCTAAATATTTCTCTGATGAAACCTGCAATTTTGCAATGTAAAGAGTGTGGCTCATATGTTTGAAGGCTTAGATACCATGGAGTGGAACTGTTTGAAAAGGACTGGAAGGATTAGAGCTATGGCCTTGTTGGAATAGTCATTGTCTTGCCTGGGGACCAGGATGTAGCTCTTAGCTACTGCTCCAGTGCCAAAATTGCCTTCATGCTCCCACCATACCCCTGCCATGATGATAACAGACTAACCCTCTGAAGCTGTAAGCCAGCCCCCAATTCAATGCTTTCTTTTATAAGAGTTGCTTTGGTCATGAAGTCTCTTTATAACAACAGAACAGTGATTAAGACAATAAATTAATGTGTGGACTGATTCAAAATGGAATGAAAAAGTGTTGCCCTCAGGGCAATGCCCTACCTACCTAAGGTTCCAAGTGTGAAGAGGAATTAAAGGAAAGTTGAAGCAGCAAAGGAAACCATCAATGACTAAATGCTTATGAAATGTAGTTTAAAGAGGGGCACAAGTTTCAGTCCAAACAGGTAGCAGAACTTGGAAGCTTTGGTCAAATGGTTCTGGTTTTAGAGTCAAGTAGAACACAGATACATGAAAGGGGTTATGGAATCTTTTTCCGTGTTTAAGGAAAGCCATCGAGACCAATCATTCATCAGGGCAATCCCTACATTGAGGCCCAGAGAAGCCATTACAGGAGACTGTGAAGGTGAAACCTGGACTGCATAGAAGTCTCCAAGATGTTGGAGATGCCAGAGTCATGGGATGTCTGCTAATGGAGTAGGAACAATCCAAGAGAGAAGTATGCTGTCGTCATCAAAGCTGAAAGAAGTTGTGTTGTTTAACTTCTGCATAGTGATTGCTCCTTAATCTACTGCTATCTCAGCCAGCAATTGCAACTCTGCTGCTACCAGCCTGCTTCTCTAGCAGTGGCCTGGCTGCTCAGACCACAGCCTGTTAAGAATTCTGTTCCTGTAGGCATCAGCCCTGTCTTTAACTAAATCTCTATCATTCCAATTATGAATAAGACTTGAGATTCAAAGGCTGGAGTGAGAACCTGCCAGCTCAGAAAGGCTGAATAGCAACTAGCAAAACCCTCTCTTCTTGCTGGCATCCAAGGAAAACCAATGTTTCTACTTGGCCACACCAGAAAATCCTGCACTACTCCAAAGATGGCCTTACTATTTCCTGTGTTTCTATCTTTCCCAGAATCCCTCTGAAACTCTAGGATTACTTTCTGTCAACTAGTTGCTAACAGCCTCTAAAGTTAATTTTATTTAATTAATGCAAATGCAAACTCAGTGTTCACAGTGTAAACAAATATTCCCCAACAAAGCTGGAGATCTGAAGAGTGCTTTGACAATAGACAAGGAGATGCAGAGTCTGGAGTTTTCCCTCCAGGATCTCAGGTTAGCTTTGGTCCAGTATTATCTCTCTATGCTCCCTTTCCCATGTTTTGAAATGGTAATGTATTTTCTGTGCCATTGTGTGCTGGAAGTATGTGATCTGCTTTTATTTTTATTTTTTTTTTAAATTTTAACTTCACAGGGGTTTACAGGAAAGAAGTTGCCTTGAGTCTCAGAAGAGGCTTGGTATTTCGGACATCTGACCAGTGCTGAGACTGTGAAAGACTATGGGGACTTTTGAAGCTGAACTAAATGTGTTTTGCATTATGATTTGGCTACACGCCTCTGGGGCCCAGGGAGTGTGGTAGTTTGAATGAGAATGGTCCTCATAGGTTAATATTTTAAATGCTTAGTCACCAGGGAGTGAAGGCTAAACATTTGAGAACAATTAAAAGGATTGGGAGATTGGGTCTTGTTGGAGTAGATATGGCCTTATTAGAGGAAGTGTGTTATTGGAGGTAGGCTTGCATGTGTGTGTGTGTATGTGTGTGTGTGTGCATGTGTGCATGCGTGCGTGTGTGTGTGTGTGTGTGCGTGTGTGAGTCAGAGGTCAGTGCCATTGTCATCCTCAATTTCTCTGTCACTGAACCTGAAGAAACCAATTTTGCTATACTGGCTAGGGTGATACTTGGCGATCTACCTGTCTCCACCTCCCCAGTGCTAGGATTACAGAAACACACCACTGTACTTGGTATTTTATGTCATTGATGATGATATGAGCTCAGGTCCTCGAGCTCATGTGGCAAGTGTGTGTGTGTTTGGGCACAGGTGTATGTGAATATAGAGGGCAGAGTAGAATGTTAGGACAACTGGTGTCCACCTCCTTTTTGGGGGCAGGACCTCTAACTCACCTATGACCTCACCATTATTGAGAGTCTCTTCTCAGGTGATTTTAGATTATGTCAGGTTGACAAAGCAAATTATCACACACGGGATGTAGTTCCTTAGGGACCCCTGTGCTCAATTCATAATTCATATGATGGAGAAGGATGTGTAACACTCCGTGATGTTGGAAACATGTACTTCCATGTCTGGAGGGTGGAGATACACATTTCAGCTCTCTGTCACTTTCTAACTATGTGACTTTTAGCAAGCCTCTTAAATTTGCCAAACCTCCACTTCCTGTCTATGGAATGCAGAGCGTCAGGGCCACTGTGAGGTCTTTATGAGGATTAAATGAATGTAAAGCAAATGTAAAATAATGCAAAGTACTCAATAAATGTGATATTTTATTACAATCTAATGACAATTATATTACTATTAATTAAATTACAATTTAATTCATGGCAGACAGTGCTTCTGTGACATATTCAAGGTCAGATAATCAGACAATGGCAAGAACAATACTTAAAAATAGCTCCTTCAGTCCTGGAACAATGCCTACATGTGTGCAGGATGTGAATTCTTTCCCAGTACAACTCTAGCCAAATTCAGATTTCCTTATCAAACATAATTTTCTTTCTAATGCAAACTTGATCATTATTCTGGACCTAAACCAAATCACTTTTCTGATTCCAGTTGCTCTTGGTCGTATAGTCATTGCCCATTTTCCTTTTTGATTGTTGTTTGGAAAATTTCCCTAAATCATATGTCCTACCACAAAGCAGGCTCAGTGGTCTAGTTTCTCTAGATAAACCCTGTACTCTTTAGTATATTAGTCGAGGTTCGCTAGAGAAACATAATCTATAGAATGAATATCTCTCATATATGATTATGCATATATATATGTATAGATTCTGGAATCCTTTGGTTTAGTTCCTTCTGTAAATCATGTTCTTTTCCTGACTCAGCACACTCCCTTCCCCTCAAGAAATGCTCTTTCCCTCTGAATCTCTAATTCCACACTTAAAATTCATCCCATGTGTTTCTCGTGAATTTATACTTAACTCCATATATATATATATATATATATATATATACTTATTATGATTAGACTGACTTCCAGGCTGCTGTGGTCCAGCTAATCCAACAATGACTGGCTATGAATGGAAGGTCCGTGAATCTGGAAGCTGCTCAGTCCATGAGGCTGGATATCTCAGCTGGTCTTCTCTAAACACTGGATTCCCAAAGAAGTAGGCTCTAATGGCAACAAAGGAATGGACTTGCTAGTAAGGCAAGAGGAAGCAGGAAAAGAGCAAAAGCTTCCTTCTTCCATGTCTTTATGTAGACTTCCAACAGAAGGTGTGGCTCAAACTAAAGGTGTGTCTTTCCGCCTCAAGATCCGGATTAAAAATTTGTCTTTCTACCTCAAAGGTCTGGACTCAAAGTGAATTCACCCACTTCAAACCAAGCAAAAAATTTTACAGGTATGCCCTCCATTTCTGGACTGTAGTTCATTCTAGATGCTGACAAGCAAGAATAGGCATCAAACTTAGGAAGCCTGTAACTACTGATGGTGCCTATTGACCAAGTGAAAAGGGAGCTTTATGCTTTACTGTAAGGAAGGAGCATGTTGCTGGCTTCTGAAACCATTCTCTTCTGTATCTCTGAAGTATACTGTTTTTCTTCCCTGCATCTAGCCTGCTATGATTGGGCAGAGCAGTACTTCACTCAGCCATCTTACCACCTTGCCACCATGGCGCCTTTTTGTCTCCAGTCTCTTTAAAAACTGAGAAACTCTTGTTGGCAGCCTCACAACCCACCTCATCCTTGTGTTCTCCTGGGCTCAACCTCAACAGAGCAGGAACTGGAAACTGATGCTTCCCACTTAATGATTCCAAGTTTTCCATGAAAATCTCTGATTCTTTCATGCTCTGGGCAAAGCAGGTGTATCCAAATAGGCAAGAGAGCTCAGCTCACTGTTATGTTCATTGTGAGAATGTCTTCTTATTGAATCTGTTTTTTAAAAGTATATTCATTGAAGACAGACCCACCAAGGGACTTTTTGCCTTAATTCTCTCAACTAATCTGCTGACTTGACGTACAACAAGTGTTATCTCCCTTGGAAAATGTTAAGATTCATGTTGCAAAATGTGTTCCTGGTATTTCTACAATGAACACGTGTGGTCCATCTTCCTGAGGAGAGTGTGGATCCTGCTAGTGTAGCTTCCAGGAACCTCGGAGGAGCTATGAACCCTTTGAAGTGTGCACATACATGGCAATCACCCACAGTACTCACTGGCGAAAGATTTAGTTTGGGCTTCTGAAGAGATGGGAATCCCAGAGAGTTTGTGAGCCAGTGGCAAAACAAAACAATTCTTTCTGGGACCTTTGATTTAATTGCTTCTATAAACTATGTTCTTCTCCTGTCCTACCATACCCTTGTCCCGTCAGAAATGCTCTTTCCCACTAATTCCACACTGAAAATTCAACCCATGTGTTTCTTATGAATTTATACTTAACTCCTCAGAACCTGATGTAAGACCCCCTGAAACCCAAGCAGGCTTCCAGATCTCCCATTCTCACATGCTCTCCCTGGCCATTTATGAGGGAAAGTTCATTGATTGCCAAGACTCTATTAAGGACTAAGTCTACAGTTTCCAAGTGACCCTCTAGTCCAAGTGTACTGTCTCCATCCCATATGAATTTTGCTTCCTCTCTGAGAAACAAGAGACTTGGTATAAGGCAGCTCCTGCATCTGTTCATTCCCGGCAGCCCCAGGAAGGGTGCCATTAATCCACAGGCTCTGGGGAGGAAGCGTATGCATTTATTGTCTGCTGTTTCTCCCTCCAACTTCTCCGCCGGTGCCATACAGCTGTGTTTCTGTGAAAACAAGGGTGCCAGAAAAGGAGAAAAACACTGTTTATGAGGCTGCGTAGATTGGTGAGTCATCGCATCTCGATAGCTCTGAGATGTGTGCAGCTGACTACTTATGCAAATATCAGAATGGTGTGTGAGGAAAAGGTTACACAGTACCGTAACCTGGAGCTTTATGACTAATGAGGCAGTCACTTCCAGTTGAGCACAGAAGCCGTTGGCTTTTTTCTTTTTTACCTCTCTTTCTTTCTTTTTATGACTTCTCATAATTGTCCCTAATAATACGAAAATAATTCAGAGACTTTACCTTTAGGAGGTATAGGCATCAGGTAAATTTCCTGTCATCTTTGTGTCTGGAAGGATGTTCCATCTTTCTGGCTTCTTAATAGTATAGTTTGAAAACATGAAGCCCTGGGTGCTTCTTTGGAAAAGAAATTCTGTTAAATTTGCCTGCTTCTGAGTGCTTACTATTCTGCTGGAATTTTTTTAAATTTAAGAGTTGTAACAATAAGAAAAGGAATATGATTTTTTAAAAGCCATTTTTGGTTTTAGTATCAACTAGGTAAGGCAGACATGGCACAGATTAACACTGCTTTCTGCTTGTGAAAGATGTTTTGTTTTGGTACAATATAAAAATTCAGAATAAAGCAGAGGAGGGATTTCTCAACATAATCTGTATTCCTGTAGGTTGTTCATTTTGTGATAGAAAATTTGGTTTGAATGAAAAAAGAAAAGAAACAGAACTGAATATGTAAATATAAATAACTAAAGAAGCCATGTGAACCAACGAAAACTTGAGTTGGTACCAGTGCATGCACACACACACACACACACACACACACACACAGAGAGAGAGAGAGAG
>LOJH01040678.1:1383-11624 GCA_001685095.1 Ellobius talpinus
ATCCATCCATCCATCCATCCATCCATCCATCCATCCATCTATCTATCTATCATGTGTGTGTGTGTGTGTGTGAATGTTCATGGGTGCATGTGAACAGACAGCAGAGAACAGCTCAGTTTTCTCCTTCCTCCAAGTGAAGCCTGAGGATTAGATACAAAGAGTTGGCAGCAAGCACCTTTAGCTGCTGAACTATCTTGCTGGTCTTTGGCAGGTTCTGATAAGCCTTAAAGACACGTGTTGAAAGTGTCAAACACAGATTCAGACATTACTTCTGCAAGAAATTTAACCCTAGTTACTTGAAATGGGAATAGAATCTTAAGGGGTGTTCTAAAAAGGGACAGGGAGTTTTGTAGAGCCCAAGGGCAGCATGGTCATATTTCCTAATCCTGAATTATACTGTGTATTGTAACATCCCCTGGCCAGGCAGACCATGCGGTACAGCTACAACATATAGGATTTTTAATAGTACTTCCTTCCTCTGCCAGAAGTACCGGGTCTTTTCAGTATATAAACTTCAACAATTTGAAAATATCCTGGCACCAAACATCTATTAAATAGCAACTATACACTATATATTTATGCTGGGCTTGGGCACCAGGAAGGCTTAACACTTTCTTTAGGGAGTTCAAAGCCCTGAACAGCTGAGATGTGTCTGGCTAGACTATTATGCTTGGTTCTCCTATGCTCACCGGGGGGAAAAGGCAATTTGTAAATGTTATCTTAAAAAAATAACTTGCAATAAGCTTTTGTGACAGTGTCTGTATTAAAAACTCCAGAAAGATAAAAGCATATGTCATCATTTTAAACACAGATGTCTCCTGCAGGAGAGATATGGTCAGTCACATGTTCATACACACATACATGTTCATGGAAACATGCCCTGGTACACAGCCGGCGGTCACACTTTGAGGGCTTTAATCACTTTCAACGTTGAGAGCTATTTTCTTGCATAGCTGACCTTAATGTGCAGTGCAGCCGTTTATCTATTTCTTCTTTTCCTTACATTCTCAGCAAGCAGTGAGGACAGCTGTCCCCAGTCCGTGTTATGCTAGTCTTCCACATAATAGAGAACTTAAAACGGGAGGTAGGTCATGGCCGTCAATTAAAATAGCAGACTCGAATCCATACAACCTTGATTCTTCTTGTTCTTACCCCAAGGAAGAAAGCATTTGGGAAGATTTCACACATCGACAGAATCTAGTTTTTTCTAATAAAAGTTGTTCTCATTAAGCTTTATCCTAATTCTTTACCAAAATTTTTTAGAGAAAAATATAGAGAAGAACCACACAATTTGTTTTGTTTAAGGCTGAGGAAAGCTAACAAAATAGAGAAAATCAAGCCCATCCTGCTCTCTCACTGACTTACAATGTGTTAAATACTCACTAAACATATTTTGCTAAATAATTGTTACCACTGATCTCAGAATTGCTAGCCTTTGGATACAAAGATAAACACTGTTTTTATTTTTAATGGATTAACATGGTTCTATTCCACAGGTAATAATTACTAAACTTAAGTAAAGTTACACCAAGAATTCTATTTGAAAGCCATTACAGAGCAACTTGAAACTAGAGAGGAGGCTACATTTTCCAGATGAACAGTGATGGGTGAAACTTGACATTCTGTGTCCATTTGCCTTTTAAAAATTCAAATATAAAGAATGGTGGGCTTGTATATGTTGGAGGTAAAGTTTGGGTTCATAAGAGCAGTAGGAGTACTGAAATGATAGCTCAATGGGTAAAATGTTTGCTATGCAGACATGTGAACATGAGTTTGATCCCCAGAACCCACATACAAAGCTAGGCATGGTGGTTGCTTCATGGCTATAATCCCAGAGCTGAGAAGGCAGAGACAGTAGATAGCACTAGCTTGTTGTCCAGTTAGTCTAGATTACTTGGTGAGTTCCAAACCATTGGAAGGCTGTCTCGAAAACCCCAAGAAACAGTACCAAAGGCTTACCTCTGACTCTTTTCCTGCCTCTATGCCCACTCCAGACCCAAC
Source organism: Ellobius talpinus (assembly GCA_001685095.1). Taxonomy (NCBI): domain Eukaryota; kingdom Metazoa; phylum Chordata; class Mammalia; order Rodentia; family Cricetidae; genus Ellobius; species Ellobius talpinus. The sequence goes on from LOJH01040678.1 coordinate 3,385, forward strand.
ACAGTTCCTGCTTCTGCCATGTACACAGATATCCTTCAGCAGAGGTGCACACTCCCTACTTAGAACACATCCCATACAAAACGAAAAGCAGTCAGAATGCTTGGAATGGTAAATCTTAGAGGAAAAAAATAGAAAAACAAGGACAGCAAGCCCTCCCCCACATTAAGTGTGTCATCCATCTCTGACTCTTGGATGAGCACTAAACTATTTCTTTCCAGTGGACACTTTATAAGACTAAAGACAGACAGCAAAAAGACGTTGCAGTTCCCAGGAGGGTTATCTAGTAGACAGTGCAGAGGAGGGAGAGCTGGTCAAGTCAGCAAGCTAACTACCTAATGAAATATAACATTTTCCACAAATAAGCATGACAGGATCCAGAATCTTTACATTGATAACACCTGTGTTCACATATTTTATATATATATATGTAAATGTATATATATATTTATATAAATATAAAACATGACCCATGGTTGTGGAAACTCCTAATCATTGGAAAATAATCTCAAGATTCCAAATATTTCAAATTCGTTTTGACAACTGTTTGCAGTTTGAAATGGTAGTACATGTGTAGTGGATGGACAGGTGGAGAGTCACCGCACAGAGGTGTTCATAACACAAAAGAGCAAAATGGCAATTTAAAATCCCCAGACTATCATCACCAAATTAAAAAACATCACTATGGCGTCTTAAAATACCTTCTTTGAATAGTTGAAGAAGCATATGAGGCTGATGATAGGTCAGTGGAAATTATGTAACAAATGAAGCAAGAATGGGTCTGGAAGGATGATCAAGCACCTACTGATCTTGCAGAGGACCCAAGTTCACTTCCCAGCACCCATGTCATGTGGCTCACAACCATACCAATGCCAGCTCCAGGGGATCTAAAGTCCTTCTCCAGCCTCCATGGGCAATACTCTCATATATGCACTTGCCCACATGCAGAAAAACACAAATAATAGAATTTTTAAAATGAAATCTTTCAAAATCTTTCTTTTTTTAAAAAAAAGAACAAAGATATTAAAGATAAATAATTTGAGTGACAGTTCAGAGATCTGTGACAAGTCTGGCAAGCATCAAATTTCAGTCCCAGAAGACACAGAAATGGTAATGAACAAAGGAAGGACAACATGAATTGAAAAGCTAGTAGCTGAAAATACCTCAAGATTTCTCAGTAAACCAGTTTAGGATCAGAGATGATTATGAACAGCTGGAAATAGAAATACAATGAAAATCACATACAGTCTTATGCATCTTAGTCAACTCATAAAATCCAAAGACAAGAAAGTGCCTTTCTCTCAAATTAGAAGAAACTAGAAAATGAAGACAATGTCTCATTAGTCAAAACTGAGAACCAGAGAAGATTGAAGGTATTTTTAAAGTGCTAAGTGAAAGGGAGGAAGGTTGGGAGGGAACGCATGCCTTAACTCCCATCCCAGCACTCAGGAGGTTGTGAGGCAGGAGAGTCATTGAGTGTTTTAAGTCTATTGTGTGCTACGTAATAAAGGTGTGTGTGGCTCAAATGGAGGTATTCAGCATAAAAGAAAATGGCATAAGAAGAAACTTTGTTCACAATACAGAATGGGTATTACTCTAAAGCACACATGTGAGGATAAGTGTGAAACACACTGTGTGTATTTACATGTGCAGAGACCTATTTTCCTACGTCTGAATATGTTTCTTAAAAGACAAGAGGATTTAACCCAAAATGTATAGTGCTGTATTATACAGTTTATAACATTTTTTTTCCTTTGGTTTTTCAAGACAGGGTTTCTCTGTTTAGCTTTGGTACCTGTTTTGGAACTGGCTCTTGTAGACCAGGCTCTCTTCGAACTCCTGGAGATCTGCCTGCCTCTGCCTCAGAGTGCTGGGATTAAAGGCATGTGCCACCACCGTCTGGCTAGTTTATAACATTTTTTATGCAATAGATAATTTTACTTACTAAGTGGAATAACACAAAATCTTGAACCAGAGAGATAAATGGAGTCAGACAGTTGAAAGATTGTGTGTGTGTGTGTGTGTGTGTGTGTGTGTGTGTATGTGACAGATTTTATAAAAAGTACCACTTACAGTCTACTAAATATTCCTCCTGTTTGGGATTCAAACATAGATAGCTATTTTCCCACTTCTATTCAGTATTTTATTGAAAGACTTAATCAATGCAGTAACTGAGGAAATAGAAATATAGCTAACACAGACTGCGATGGGAGATAGACAAGCATCCCAGCAGGAAGGATGGCCAAGAAGAACAAGGACAACAGAAGTGCTTCTCAAGCTGCTGGGAGGCCCCAAGCTCTTCGCAGACACCAGCATACCATGAACACCTGACTCCTGCATCACTGAACAAGTGTTACAAAGTAAGTCTTGAGTTCTCAGAAAAAGATTGGGGCATAAAATATTCTAAAATATTTATGAATGAGTTTTGGAAAGTCACTGTAAAACCTATGTTTTTAAAATTTGAAATAAAATTTCTAAAAGACATGGAAAGGTTTTTTTTAACCTTAAAAATTCCCACATTTTTAATGAGTATTTTTTTAAACAATGCTGTTATTAAGTGCCCTATCTATGAGTAAGAATGGTACTTACCCATTTCTTTCTTCTTTCTCTTTTTCTGTTTTAGTTTTTGTGGGAGGGTCACCCTTTGTAGGGCAGGCTAGACTTAAATTCCCAGTTCTCTGCATCACTGTTCCCAAGGGCTAGGATAATAAGTATGAGCCACCACCCAAGACTAGAAGGCATATTTTTTGTAGAATTTATAAAATTACAGCAAAGCTTTATCGTGTGCAATAATTATATCCAAAGTTAACAAATATTAAACAATCTATGATTGCCCAGTTCTCAATTTGTTCTTAGTTACTGTAACTTTGGTTACTGTAATTTCTATCACTGTTATCAAATGCGTACAATAGCTCTACACTCTCATGCAGATAGCTGCACAAACCACCAGAGGGAAAAAGTCAGCCTGCAAGTTAATTTTAAATCAGTGTATCAAGTAATTTCATGGAGGAAACAATAGTCTTCTCAGTAAATGGTATTACAACCACTAAAAACCCGTGTGGAAACAAGAACTCTGAGCCTGCGCTAGACATAAAATTAATTTGTAACAGATCATATACTTAAAAAATCTAAGAAAGCTTTAGAAGAAAGATACAAGAATATTATTATTCATGTGAAAAATTAAGACAATGAAAAGAAGTCTAAGTGTTAAAGAAAAATATTTAAAAGAAGATAGATTCCATTAGCCCAATTTGAACATTACTCAATGTATACAGGTTTTGAAATATTGCACAGTTAAATTTATTCACCATTTAAAATTATATACCCATGTGTAAGCATAAATCACATTAGATAAAGGACTTACAATTAGAATGTAGCCAGAATCTCCATAAATATAGGCAGGTAGAAGGCATGAACATTATTCATAAAATTATTCATCATAGTTAATTATTAGGGAATGCAAGTTAAGATGATTTATCGCAGCCAAACAGTTAGAATATAAATGACTAAGGGGTCTGACAATGGAATAGGAATAGGAAGTGTCTAGAATTCTCATACATTCCTGGGAAGAAGACAAAATTGTGCAAGATCTGACAAAATGGTGGCAACTTCTATTAAGGTGCAAATCTTTGACATAGTTTTACACTCCTAGTAATATGTCAAAGAAAAATAAAGTACATGTTCATAAGAAGAACTGGGTCCTCATATACTTAGAAGCTCGAATCAAAATTGGCTCCAAATGAAAACAACTCAAATGTTCACTTGCAAGAAAATGGATGAGCTAGTGATCATGTAGCCAAAATGGGTTGCTACTCAGCATTATAAGGGATGACATATTGAATCCATCAGCAACACTGATGAGTCTTACAGAGAGTGTGCAGACAGAAGGAAGCTGGACACAGAGTGTGCCGATAATGCTCCATTTATGTATTTCATTCCAAAGCATTCCGTTTGTGACATGCTAGCTCTGAATATCCAGAAGTCTGTCCTTTCCTCTTGACATCTCTCTCAGGAAGACCTAGTCCACGAGAGTAAGACAGGAGATTGGTTGCATTGTTTGGGTTGGAGGTAAGGTGAGAAATTGATGAAATAAGACTTGCATGAGAAACAGGAATGCTCAGTATTATGATGGAGGTACTATTTGCAGGCTCCTCACTTCTAGTCATATTTTAGCATTTTATTTTATAAATTCTGTCTGACTATTTTAGTGTAGGTGAATTTTGCATCAACAAAATGTAAAATTAAATATCATCAGCAATCCTACTGCTGGCACTCAGGTGGTAGATACAGAATGGCTGAGTAGAGAGTATACAGAACTGTTAGCATGCTGATTTGGTAGATTCTGGATTCTAGACAGATCTATGTCTTAGTGTATTATATTTCTAATGTTTCATAAGCTTTAATTGTCTATTATAAGATGTAAAATTAATTCAGTGTGTGATGCAGACACTATTGTGATGACTATTGAAATATAGATTTGTGAAGTAATCATTGAGGGCTTAAATCCATATCAGATTTCATCTAAAACAATTAAATGTAATTGATCAAATGAATAAAAAATCAATTGATCAATTGGAATGCATCAATAAGAAAAACAATCCAATTAAAGTTCAAAAATATGAAAATGTCATCCAATGTACAGATGGGAAATTAAGCATGTGGAAAGATATTCATTGCTCTTTGTCATTACATAAATGCAAATTAAAGTACAAGGAAATGCCATTTACATTTTAATATCAGTACTAATAGTTAAAATGGAAAAAGGATCATGATGGTATATGCTTCAAAATGGGACCAATTGGTTGGGAATAAAACATTAAACATACACTCACAAAAGTACCCAGAAATTCACTGCTAGATATTAACAAAAAGGAAATAAAACCAAACATGTATATTAAAACATGCTAAGAAATTTTCACAATTTCATTCATAATGGCAAAGCATGGAAAATTCCCTCCAAATATGAGAATATGCACATAGTGAAATGCAGTTTAGCAGAAAATAAGTCAACAACTGATATATTATTAATGAACCTCAATGGCATTGTAAAATCCAGAAAAATATACAACTTTATTCCTCCTTGTGAAATGTAGGGAAAACACAGAGCTGGGAAACAGATTGGTGGCTGTCAATCTCTACCAGGTCAAAGGAAAGCAAAGGATATATGAGAATTTGTTGGGATGACAAGAAACTTGACATGATTGTGGTAGAGGTGACAGCTTTATCCATATGAAAAGTGTTTGTTCATTTGAAATCAGACATCTTTAAAAGACAGTTGGCAAATGGGATTTAAATGGGATTTGGGAGTGTGTTTTCACACACTCAGAATCTGTCTTCTGTGGAAGCTTAATTTTATTTCCGAGACTGTTTATGATAATAAAGAGGTGTCTCTATAGAAAATGAAATTGTTCACAAACATTAAAGACAAAGATACAGCATTGGGCTGGCTGTGGGCTTTGAACAGGCAAATGCCACAATGTGCTTTGACTCTGGCCTGTGATTCAGTCATCCTTGGAAGCTCTGCCACTGCAGTGGTCTGAGGGCTTGGTCTAGGCAGCTGCCTATACTTTAGTCTCCTTGTACAATCTTCCTCAAGAGCATCATGTTCTTCTCCAATAAACTGCATCACAGTTCCATTTCCTTCTGTTCTTCTGAGGCTGTTGTCAATATGTGAACTATGGTTAGTCAGAAACAGAAACCCTTTGACTATTTTGAGAGACAAATAAAGCTAAAAGGCTACTTGCTTGTCTAGTGGTCATACTGACCTATTCTATGGCTTTCATTTCATTTCATTGGCTTTCAATTGTTCTTAAAATTGAAAAACTCAAAGTGCAACTTAGTTGTATCCCTAGAAATTCAAGACATGATTAATCTTTCTTATTCTTTCATCTTATTCTTTTATATTCTTCTTTCTTATTCCTTATTCTTTCCTTTAAAAGTCAACAAAATTGTATGTATTTATGATACACAGCTTGATGTTTTGATGTATGTGTCAAATTTGAAAACCAAAGTCAAACAAACTAGCAGATAGTATTTAGCCAGGTTCATCTACCATGTTTCTGAAGTATGACTCTCAGGGACACCCGGGAGCTTCAGAGGGGAGTTTCTCATCCTGTGATGAGTCCCGTCATTCTGCATCTGGTGAGAGTGGTCTATGATTGGTATGCCTTTGTAAGAGGAAGGACACACCAATGACAAGAAGGCTTTCTGCCTAATTGCAATGAGATACCATAAACCAATTAGTTGCTGGCTATGCAGATATGAGGAGCTTCAAAATTCAAGAGAAATTTATTAGTCAACATTTAAAGGTCTTAGAGGCTCATGTGGTGTGGAAATTAAACCAGTGAGCAATTGACTTGAAGGCAACTCCATTTGTGGTGCCATTAGAAAACACAGAGAAAGCTGTTTGCTGAATTGAGGGCACTTAAAGGAGTACAGGCTTGCAAGAGCATGCATGCAACTTCAAAAGAAGGCCTAAACTGTTCTTGGAACTTTGCATTCCTATTGATTGCATTTAATCATCTGTATGACTACATTTTAACTTCTGATACCACTTGCTTCACTTCCTCAACTAGTGATCTTATTTATACATAACTTCATTCTGTCCTCTGATTCTGCCCATGGTTCCCCCTTCTTGCCTCTGTAGGCCTCCTTGCTTGGTTCACTGCTCTTCACCCACCAGACTGAAACTTAGCCATCTCTTGCCCTGCACACTGCTCTTACTCACAATCTTCTCCACTTTTACTCCCAGAACTAAGGTAGAAAATACTCTGAAGTACTTCTGCCTCCTCTATCATGGTATTAAAATTGGACCCCTAGTTGTTTCTTTTTATTAAGAATAAAGCCCAAATACTGCAGTAAAAATCAAATGTATAGAAGGGTTGAATATTTTAAAGATTTTTCTATTGAACTCAAAATAGTATCAACCATGCAAAGACACCCTCAATGTCCATACTTTATATTGCATGCATATCTTCATGTATAGAAATTTAAAATTAAAACTATATATAATATGTGCGTGTCTATAATATGTAGAAGAATACAAATATGGATGGATAACTGTGTTATTTCTATCCATGTGTATAGATTGGAATACTCTACATAAACACAGAAAAACAGGTACACATATAGGAGAAAAAACTCTAAGATGATCTAAGAACTAGGAAATAAAGATCAAAATGAACTCTGTTGATGGAAAGAAAAAAAGGCTTTGTATATTTCATTTAAACACCCTGCAATTATCTAGGCAAGGTGCTGGATGCCATTAGTCCCAGCATTTGGGAGGCAGAGGCAGGTGGATCTCCAGGTCAACCTGACCTACAAAACAAGTTTCAGGGCCCCACAGAGAAACCCTATCTCTAACTAACTAACTAACTAACTAACTAACTAACTAACTAACTACATATATACATACATACATACATATGCATGTACATATATATCTACTGTAGGCTTAAATTATATCACCTAGATAAAGAAGAGACACAAAGAGTTTTGCCCCTTCATATTTAGTATTATGTGAAGCCATAAAAATAGACAACCAAAAGGGATTTCACATTTACCAGTTGTCAGTTTAAACAGAGAATTTTTAAGTCAAAGTAAGAATTGGGGTAATATTTAATACCATATAAGCACAAATGGAGTTCATATGCCTGCCAAATGAATGTTTTTTCGATTGGGTCTTATGCAGTCTAAGTTGACCTGCGACTCACTAGATAACCATGAATGAAAAGAAATTCCTGATTCTCCCACCTCCAGACCTGCACAATCATACCCAGCTATTTTGTGGTTTAGAAGATTTCTACACATGAGCTATTCAAGTTTAAGCTTATAAGACAAATGAGACTAGAAAGATAGTGTTCTTCAAAACCTGCCATAATTCAGAACAGATCAAGTACAGCAGGCATGTACAAGTAGTCCCACACTGAGGGGACACATGTGGGCTCTCTACACAAATCAGGTACTAGAGTACATATAAAGGCAAGTTACAGATTCCCTAGAAAGCCCTTTCTAAATAGATGCTGGGTAACCAATACCAGAAGAAGGGGCAAGTCCTTTCCCCTCTCAAGAGCTACAGAACTATAAATTGGGAAGGGTGATAGAGTTCATCTGATCCAACCTTGTTGGAGACTGTCATTTCTTTTTTCTTTTATTTTGGTTTTTTGAGGCAGGGTTTCTCTTTAGCTTTGGATCCTGTCCTGGAACTAGCTCCTGTAGACCAGGCTGGCCTTGAACTCACAGAG
>LOJH01040679.1:2633-14563 GCA_001685095.1 Ellobius talpinus
ATCTATCATCTCTATCATCTATCCATCTATCTATGGTATGGAATTTATTTATGGCACTCAATTATCTAGTAGGTACTATCACATGACATTTGGCACCAGGAACATAATAAGGACCAAGAAGCTGGTGTCAATCAATTGCAGCATAAGAAACACAAAGATGAAAAAGAACATAGTATGCTAACCAGATCCAGCCTTATAGGAGCCATGGGGCTTTCTGAGGAGCATGTGTATGAGTTGATGTAACTGCCCCCTCTTCTGGTTGCCTCCTCATTCTCGATGCTCGCACCAGCCAGATATTTCTACATGAAAGAAGTTAGCATAAGTTTGATAATAAAATTGTCTGAGTTGATAAATGTCTGTCATTTAAAGTAATATAGAACTAGTTACTGACAAGGAGCTACTATGAAATTGATTAATTGAGTTCATGTGTTCAGTGGGGTTTGTTCAACCCTAGGGGACAAAAAAAATCACATCAGACCCATCAAGGTTAGAAAGGCCAGACCCAAGAAAAAGATGAACAAGTACTGAGCTATATTTTTAGATTGAAAACAAAACAAACATCTATGTTTGCTTTATTCCATGAAGGCACTTTGGAAGTTGATAAAAATGTGTACTGTTCAGGGTGGTAAAATACATTATCAAGGGAATTAAAGTGAAGAAATTAAAAAAAAGAAATCTCATAAATCTGGGTTAAGATTAGTAGATGCAAGTACCAGGAAAAGACCACAAATTTTATCCTATGCTTCTTAGCATTTCAAACAAAGAAGGATCTTGATTAGTCACAGATCTCCATAAGACAAATAAATCAAACCACTTGTTCAGAAAGGAGCATCATTTGTTGAAAACTGATTCCCAAAGAATTCTTCCCATTCACATAGATACCACTGTGTGATGCTGTGGATAGTGTTCTCAACATGATTCTTCCAATAGTTGCAATCACAGGCAGGTGAGCCTGTCTTATGCCTCCTCTGTTGTATGAGGGGGGAGCAGAACACCAGCAAACAAGTCCATTAGAGCCAGTCTGTAAGCACAGATGATCCCATGGCTTTAGTAGCAAACCTTAGGGGATGGAATACTGGTTTGGTCAAATGTGAGCTGTGTGAATTTGCTCCATTTCCACTCCCTGAGCAGGGTCATCTAAAGAGATTGAGATGTTAATACTTTTATGAGTCTGCTAGTTCATTTCCCAACCACCCAGCAGCTCAGACCTGAAATAACCACACAGAAACTGTATTAACTAAATCACTGCTTGGCCTATTAGCTCTAGTTTCTTTTTGGCTAACTCTTACATCTTCATTTAACCCATTTCTATTAACCTGTGTATCACCACAGGGCTGTGTTTTACTGGGTTAAGTTCTGGTGTCTGTTTCCTGCGGGGCTACATGGCTTCTCACTGATTCCACCTTTTTTTCTCCCAGCATTCAGTTTAGTTTTCCCCACCTAGCTCTACTCTGCCCTATCANACACAGAAACTGTATTAACTAAATCACTGCTTGGCCTATTAGCTCTAGTTTCTTTTTGGCTAACTCTTACATCTTCATTTAACCCATTTCTATTAACCTGTGTATCACCACAGGGCTGTGTTTTACTGGGTTAAGTTCTGGTGTCTGTTTCCTGCGGGGCTACATGGCTTCTCACTGATTCCACCTTTTTTTCTCCCAGCATTCAGTTTAGTTTTCCCCACCTAGCTCTACTCTGCCCTATCAGGACAAACCAGTTTCTTTATTAACTGATGGCAGTCACAGCATACAGAGGGGAACCCCACATCAAATACTCACAATTTGGGTTTAACAGTTAAGACCCAGAGTGTCTAATACAATAAGAGACAATAGCCATAGAAGTCACACAGGCAATGTTCTGAGCACTTTACATGGATGGTCTAACTTGGTCACCACAACTCCATTCCAAGCTGATGCTATTCTCATTTCTAAACTAAGTCACAAGATCAGAGTGTTTAGATAATTTACCTAGTATGAAGATCAAGGCAGAGAGGAAGTGTGCTGTCACCTCATAAATTCAGAAGCCCTGTGCATAAACTGTCCTGTTCTATACAATCATGCAATTTTGGACTCTCTTCACAGCCTTGGATTTGAGAACAGGTTCATGACAGCATGATCTGGTGATAGACCTGGAAAACAGACTTTTCTCCATGAGCAATTAAGGTGTGGTCCTTCTGTTTTGTCAAAGACAGCTTGCACAAGTTCCTCTAACAGAAATCAAAGATCTGATAGAACAAATAGAGGGATACCCATGAGAGCCTCAAGAAAAGATAATCTTGTGCTCGGCTAACTGTTTGCAGTGAGGAAAACCCCTAGCTGCCCTGCCCCTCACCTCATTTATTCAGTTGACAGCTGCTGTCTAGTTGCCTGCTGGATGGCCTCTCTGGCTGGTTCGTGTGGCAGACAGCATCTGGTTGGAGCCTGAGATGAAGCTCACCCAGTAAGTCTCCTGTCTCTCCAAACTTTAAAAATAGAGTAAAGTTCTTGAGCAATCCAAGCAGCTAATGGTTAGGAGATAGGTCTGGGGTCTCCAGAGTGGCTTGTGTTTCCTATTAAACACGTTGACGCAAGCAGCAGCAATCTTCTGAACACTAGGGTTTAAATAGAATGGCACATGGCTGCTATATGAGGGGATGAATCCTGGTTATAAATCATAGTAATGACAGCCTGAAGCTGAGCTATCACAGATTCTCAGGTCTCCAAACTGTGGCCTGGGTAAGCCATTATAGAGCCTCATCTCAGATAGCAGAATTGTATGCCTCAGTGCTTAGTGCACACCTTCCTGTATTCCATGCCATTGTCTCTTCCAGACATTTTTAAAAATGATTTTCCTTCATGTTCTGTGACATGATCAAGGGTTAAAGAGGATTCCATACTCCACATCCCAATAGAGGAAGCTGGCAGCTTAGCAAATGAAGGCACCATGGGCCTGCAAGTATTGAAGTCTCTCTGGGGCCATCTCAAGACTCTATCCTTACCTAGGTCACCCTGGACAAAGTCTGGAATCTCCATGGCTTCCTTATCACTCTCAGCCTTGGTCTGGATATCAATAAAACATGGAGATGAGGAGACAGCTACAAGAAGTAATTTCAATGCTAAAATAATCCAAACACAGTCCTTCACATGGTTTTGGACAAAGTTTTTTATGAAGGTTATTTTCATCATGAGAGTGATTAATGTCATGTGTTAGCCAGGGAGAGAGCAGTGTACCCCTGTGGGAGGAACTTGGCAAAGAAGTGGAACTGAGCCCGAGTTAATTTTAGAAATCTTCAATGTTGCAGAGGATGACAAGGGAAGCTCGCCTCTGCCAAGGATGAACTAAATACCTGAGAACATTAAGACCCCAAAGGAAAGCTTTCGCATCTGGTGTCTCGCCTTTCCTATTCCCTGTTCATCACCTAACAGGAAGGCTGCCTCTGAGCATGTCCACCCTCCTGCATGCATGATGCTCTGTCTTCCACTGTTGTGGATGGCAAAAGAGACAGGCTCCTTCAGTGACAGACAATGAATTACTGCCATTTTCTACTGTGCTTTCTGTAGCTGTGGAAATACTCCAAACAAAAGTGGTGTAGGGGAAGAGAGATTTGGGGTTATACTTCCAGGTCACAGTCTGTTACTGAAGGAAGTCAGGACAGGAACTCAAGCAGAAACTTGAACTTGAATCAGAAACAATGGAGAAACACTGCTTGAGTATTTGCCTTTAGGCTCATGTTTGCTAGCTTTCATATAATGTCGACAGAGGTTTCTGTCCTGCCCCGTCCCACAACTGTTTGTTCAGTCCCAAAGAAACACACAGAGGTCTACATTAATTATAAACTGGTTGGCCTTTTAGCTCAGGCTTCTTATTAACTCCTACATCCCACATTAGTCCATAATTCTTGTCTGTGCTAGCCTTGTGGCTTGGTACCTTTTATCAGTGAGGTATTCTCATCTGCTTCCTGTGTCTGGATGACGACTGCAGACAGTACATTTTCTCTTCCCAGAATTCTCCTGTTCTTGTTGCTCCACCTCTACTTCCTGCCTGGTCATCCCATCTATACTTCCTGCCTGGCTACTGGCCANGTCTACATTAATTATAAACTGGTTGGCCTTTTAGCTCAGGCTTCTTATTAACTCCTACATCCCACATTAGTCCATAATTCTTGTCTGTGCTAGCCTTGTGGCTTGGTACCTTTTATCAGTGAGGTATTCTCATCTGCTTCCTGTGTCTGGATGACGACTGCAGACAGTACATTTTCTCTTCCCAGAATTCTCCTGTTCTTGTTGCTCCACCTCTACTTCCTGCCTGGTCATCCCATCTATACTTCCTGCCTGGCTACTGGCCAATCAGCATTTTATGAAACCAATACAAGACCATTGTCTCACAGCAATATAACAGGCCAAAACTACCTGCTGAGGGAATGGTGCCACCTGCACTGTATCAATCAACAATCAAGACAGTCATTAACAGACATGCCCTCTGGCCAACCTGATCTGGGTAGGTTTTCAATTGAGATTCCCTTCTCAGAAGACTCTAGACTGTCAAGCTGATAATTGAAGCTAATTTTGACCTGTAATGATAAATCATATTGGACTGTGAAAAATAATTTGAGAGGTAATCAATAGTATTATCAAGATACAACAAAGACATAGCTGGCATTAAAGAGAGAGATTAAAAGAAGATAAAAACAGAAAAAATATAAGTACCTTTGGAAATCGATAGAAGGGAGCTTCAATATAATAAAAATAGATTGCAATGACCAAGGATCAATTAATCAATAGAAAGAAATTTAGGAATACAATGGTGGCCTGATTACAAATTCCTAATAATGAAATGAAGGGGATCATCTAATGGAGTGGACACTGGAGAGAAATTATTCTAGATTATAAAACAAAAAAGTTTAGCAGCTCATCTGAAAAGAAAGGTGCAGCATGAAATAATGACAATATGGCAACCTAGAATAAAAATTCTAGGTTATTTCACCTAAACTTCAAAAAGAGGAGCAGAGGTGGATAAAGGCTGTTAATGCTATAGTTTACAGGAAAGTGTGACTAAGATGTTGAATTTTTAAAAATTTTAAATATCCATGATTTAAGTGTTAAATATTAGAGGTGTAAAGAATAGAAGGTGGGACATTTAATTCATTTCAGAGGAAGACCAGAACCTCAGACAAGGGTGGAAGATGAAGCTGGAGGGTAAGAAAGTCTACTCACCTGAACCACTTGGCACTCACAGGGCCTTAGATGGGAGACTCTGAGACTCAACCTCACAGTCTCCTTCCCTTCACTTGCAACATGGATCATAAGGTTGTTGTGAGCATTGAGCCTCAAAAGCCAAAAGGACTGGGACAGCCTTGGTGTATTGTAAAGTATTTATCAGCTGTTAATCAAGACTGTTACCAATATGGAAAATAATAACAAACAACTTTTTGTTTCACTGTCATTATTTATTTTTTTTGAAAATTACACTTTATGTATGTGAGTTTTTTGCCTACATGTGTGCCTATGTATCACAAGCATGCTGTGGTGACAGGAAAAGGATGATGGGTCCACTGGAACTGGAGTTCTAGAGTATTGTGAGCTGCCATATGGATGTTGGATATGATGCTAGGATATTCCACAAGAGCAACCAGTGCTCTTAAGTGCTAAGGCATCTCTCCAGTTCCTATTTATTTATTTTCCAGGCAGGGTCTTCTTGTCTTTCCTGCCTGGCCAAATGATCCTTCTGACTCAGGCTCACCAATGCTAGGACATATACTTGAGCCTCTGTGCCCAGAAGTAAAGTAATAAAGAACTTCAAACAACAAAAATGATTCCAGACAGATCAGTATCACAGTAAACATGAATAAGTTAAATTTCCATGTTAAAACACAGAGTCCTAAATTGAATGTAGATATCATGCTGTTTCCTGGAAAACTACCTGAAATAAATGTTGTCAAATCTTTGGAGATTAATACACTGGGCAAATTCTGCGATTAATAGTAGAAATAATGACTTAAATGAAACCTACTACATTAACATTTGCATTTATTTACTTAACACCCACGAAGTGTTGGGCATTGTAAGAATGTTGGGATTATGGCACTAGGCAGACACATTTCCTGCCTTCCAGGAGCTTAGGTCTAGTGAGAGAAGATAGCACACTGATGGGTGTGTAAGTACAGTTGGCAGTGGTTGGAGAGAAAAGAGAAGAAGAATGGAGGCCTTTGTTTTGGCAGAGTAGAAGGGGAAGACTTTCTAAGGAAATTACCTGACTCTGGTGAGCACATCATGTGACTCTCGGGGTGAGGATGGACAGGAAGGAGTTTCTAAGCAGAGTCAATGATGTGTGCACAGTGTTAACCTGAAGTAAAGGCTCAGATTTGATAGCATGTCACCTAGACAGTACCAAACAGACAAGGCAAAACTGCTGTAGACTCTGGGAGAAACTTAGAAAAATGCTGAGGAGTTAGTTACTTCAACACCATCAAAGACTGGAAAATGTCGTCCTAGCCCACGGAATGTGTTTTTAAAAGTTAAATTAACAGTATTAATTAAATGTGTTTATGACTAGTTAACCAGGAAACAGAGAGCATATCTTTTCTAGCAGATGTGGAGTGTTTTAAGAATGATCCCTATATTAGCTAGAAAAGGGGCAAATAAATTCATGAATTAAAATCAATAACTAGAGCCTGGAGAAACAGCTTCTCAGTCAAGAGTCTTTGTTGCTTTTACAGATGACCCAAATTTTATTCACAGCACCCTTGTTCGGCAGCCCACAAGTATTTGTAACCCCAGTTTCATGGGATCTAATGCCCTCTTCTGGCCTCCATGGGCACTGCATGCATGTGTAACATACACACACATACATGTAAATAGAAATAAATCTTAATAAAGAGAAAATAAGTTATTAATCTGTGAATGTATTTTAATAAAATCGCATATCTTTTTAAAAGCCAAATATTAAAAATGTGAAATATTTGTAAGATAATCTAACTAAAACTTGGTTAAAAGAAGATATCATATAAGAATACTTATATATGCATATATATGCAAATGAAATAATCACATGTAAATTGTGTGGTGGTATTTAAATGTAAATATCATTATTCTAATGATTCTGTGTTATTTATTCACTTTTTAGAAAACAAGTGTGAACACAGAGCTTGTCTTCAATTAATATTATTGAAATGGAAACGTAAATCTATAAAAAGCTGTTGCAAGGAGGCTGCTTGTTCTTTCTGGCTCACTAAGCCCCGAAATAACCACACAGAAACTGTATTAATTAAAACACTGCATGGCCCATTAGTTCTAGCTTCTTATTGGCTAGCTCCTACATCTTTATTAAACCCATTTCTATTAATCTGTGTATTGCCATGTGGCAGTGGCTTACCAGCAAGATTCTAACCAGCGTCCAACTCAGACGGAGGATCCATGATGTCTCTGACTCTGCTTTCTTTCTCCCAACATGTCATTTAGTTTTCCCTGCCTACCTAAATTCTGCCCTATCAACAGGCTCAAAGCAGTTTCTTTATTAACCAATGAAAGCAACACAAAGACAGAAATAGCTCCTACATCAAATGTTGCTTGCCTTTCTAGCCAGTTTGTTTTGAGTTTTTCTCCCTTTACCATGATGCTAGCTGTCGGGCAGGGCAGCATCCCCTATGCCCTCATTCCCTACCCCTTATTTAGCTAGAACTACAGGTGAGCTGCCATGCCTACCAGGCATTTATATGGGTTTTGCAAATCTAAATTCTGGTGCTTTCACTTGCTAGTCATGTACTTTAACACTGAGTCATCTCCCTATCCCCTCACATCGTCTTTTTAAAGAGTAACTTAATTTGACACTAAGACTGAAGAATGATATAAGCAAAATCTCTGATCATTGTTATTCATGGGCAAGATGTCAGGCTCCTAAATAAGAATATGCACATTAAGCCTAGAAGCATGTACCAAGATCAGTGCATCATGGAGGAGTGGGCCAGCACAGGAAATCTGTTAACAGATATTTTACATTTGTAGGTTGAAAGAAAAGTTTATATGAGGATTTTATTACAAACTGCAGTGTCTGCCTGATAAAGATGAAAAGGGCTGTTGCTTTGATAAAGGATTCCCAGACTCCAAACCTACTGAAATACCAAATTAAACAGTAATCATTTTAGTTCCATTATTTAGGAAAATATTTAGTTTTCCATTGGCATTAAACATGGGACAATGCCTGAGGAGAAGCTGCCAAAATGGCATTTGTCAAGTCAACTTGACAAAGAGAAAGTTGTCAACTATTTTCACACAGCATGCTTTTTCCAAGCATAACTTTGAAGTGAGACTCATACATATTTTTTAACCAAAGTAATTACCTGTTTTTGTGACATTGTTAAACAGGCTCCCTTCTAAGGAAAGGAAGCTATTCTTAGGCAGTATGTGATTCTCTTGCATTAACTGTCAATTTTAGATGCATTCCTATTGGAGCATAGCTCATATAGTTGGAATGACTCTGAGGGAAAATTAATTGTTGGCTTGATCAGTATGCTTTACTGAAGAAAATCATCTGAATACATTGTTATAGTTTGAATCCTAAATGTCTCTCTGATTCTCATGTAGCAAGGGCTCAAGTTGTTCCTGAGAGGCAGTTGAACCTTCAAAAGTTGGTACTTGGTTGGAAGTCTTTAGGTCCTTGGGGTCATGACCTCAAAGGAGATAATGCCATCTTTTGTTTCTATTTCTGTTTTTTTTTGTTTGTTTTTTTTGCTTTGTGTGTGGGGGAGGTATACATTTCAGTGTATATGTGGGTGTCATGGTTTGAATGAGAAATGCCCTCCATAGTCTCAGGCATTTGAACACTTGGTCCTCAGTTGATGGCACCATTTGAGAAGATTTCGGTCATGCAGCCATGTTGGAGGAAGTACATCACTGAGGGCAGTCTCTGAAATTGATTCCACCTGTTGCTTTAAGTTCTCCCTTCCTGCTTGTGGTTCAAAACGTGAGCTCTGAGCTTCTGTTCCCACTATTATCACTGCCACTTACAGCCATGCTAGCTCACCATGATGGAGCCTTATCCTCTGGGACCCTAAGCTGAAATACACTCTTCTTTTTATACGTTGCCTTTGTCATGGTGTTATATCACAGCAACGGAACAGTAATTTACCCAGCTAGTGTTTGAGACAGCATCTCTCGCTAACCTAGAACTTAGCCAGTAGGCTAACCTGTCCTGCCTGTGAGTTCCAAGGTGCTAAAGGGCAAACTCAGGTGCAAATCAGATTGGTGTCAAGGCAGGCACTTTATCTGCTATATCCCCAAACACCTGTTTTATCATCTTATTTTTCTTTTCCTGGTCATGATGTCAATGACTGTACCCTGAACATTCCCCCACCATGACGTTCCCACTATGTTTAGGTCCAAAGAAATAAGGCCACCTGATCATGGACTTCCAAAACTATGAGCCAAAATAACTTGTTCCCTTTATAAGTGGATCGCCTCAGGTGTTTTTCTCTATGGAGTTGTAAAGTTGATTAAGCATCCATGTTTGGATGTTTCTTTGGGCTTTTATCTAATATGGAAGCCAAAAAATTGATACTGCCTATGATGCTCAGAGAATAATGAGTCAGTCTGAGCATCAGCATACTTTATTGAGAACTAAAAGTAAGCCCAAGTCTTGAGACAAAGCTTCGAGAGTCGATGCAAGTTTCCAGAAATCTTAGAATATTATTTGTCTGCAAAGGTGTGTTGAATAGCCGCAGCTTACCTGACATTGGAATGAACGGGTATCCTAGTCCCTCCATAGAGCTTATCTTCTGATGCATGACTCCTCTATCTGTGCTATTCTTTTCACTTTCCCCTCACAATTTGTACTTTTTATTTTTGAGAAGTCCTTCTTTGCTTCTACAATGCCACCGACAGAAGACTAAACATTCAAATGCCCGAGACTTTGGGGGAACATTTCTTATTCAAACCACTACACCCATATGAATTGCCAGCTCTGTGCAGTTTGAAAATGTGATTTAAACGCTTGAAAGAATTTCAAAATAGCCAAAATAGAGTATTTCAGCTCTGGCCCTTCTGAGCCATAGTTGTCCCATAATGAGAACTGCTTTACTTCTGTGTTTCACGGGTTCCTCTGTCTAGAGCTTACACTTGTGTAAGGCTTTGAATAGTCTTTCCTTCATTTGAATAGTCTTTCCTTCATGTCATGAGCCTGTTTGCTCCAGATCATTAGCTAAGCTGCCTCCTATCATGTGTTTTCTGACTCTGTTCTTGTCATAGGTTTTAAATGGATTTCCTCCCTAGCTTTCAGTTTTGTTCCATTGAGAAATACATGTGCATGTTTAGTGGATCTTCTTAAACCTTTACTCTCTTCTAAGTTGCCTTTGCCATTCACAAACCTTCATTGTCCACACAAGACAGAAATAAGTTTATTAAGTACTCGAATAAAACTTCAGCATAGATTGTGATGATGAGTGTGTTAGACATAGAGGCTAACTAGGGGAGAACCGGTGTGTACGTGATGTAGTTTGTACACCAAGAACTTGGAACTGTCTGTTGATATTTTCTCTAGAGTCCTTGAGTGGTCTCTATTAATTTAGACCTTAGGCATCCTATTGGTTTTGCAAATTGTGTCTCATATTATTTGAATACCTCTCCTAATTGGCTATACTTAGGTTGTGGAAGGGATATTGATTTTAAAAGTTAGTTTCTTATTCTAGGTTCTCTTCTCAGTTCTGAGAACTTGCCTACTCTTTATTGCCATTGTTTGCTTATGCTCTGAGCAACAGTCTTGCTTTGTAACCCATCCTGGCTTCAAACTGATATGTGTGTTTCGTGGCCATGGAGACCAGACAGGACATCAGATCCCCTGGAACTGGAGTTATAGGTAGTTGTGAGCAAAGGAGACTGTTATCTAAATGAAGATGCTGCCTACAGGGTAGAAGAAAAATCTTCCATTTCTGATTAAACATTAGATTCTTGTTGTTAAGCCAAGTTTACCAATGTGAGATAAGTCTTACTTACTCTCAGGATAATCAAAAATAACAAAATACATATTTAAAACAAAAGATGCAAAGAATAGATTCTTCGGAGATATGATCTCACTTTGTAGGTCAGGCTGTCTTCAGATTCAGTATGTACCTCAGCCTGGCCTTGAATTCATGATACTGCTTCAACCTCCTGAATGCTGGGATTCAGGTTTGCCCCTCCAATCTTGTTCTTAAAGTGTTTGTTCTTAAGATCTCTCTCATACTTATTTTCTGTAAGTTCTTCCAAATCGTTATCTGGAAAGGCAATAATCTCTGTAGGTCTCACCTGTTACAAGAAAACCCTTCCCCTATCCTCACTTCATTATACAAATCTACCAAAATTTTAGTTTAAATTGTATGGTTGTAATATCTGTTTCTTTATCTCTTGGCTAATTTTGGCACTTATGTGAACTATTTGCTTAATTCCTGTATCTCTGATCACATTCTTTTAAGACTTCCTTTAATCTTTATTTGCATATTTTCTTCAGAAATTTTTCTCAAAGGCATACATTCTGAAGTCCATATGCCTTGGAATATTTTTATTAATCCTCATATTTAAAGGATAGTCCCCCTGAATATAAAATTTAAGAATGTGGGTTATTTTCCTTGAAAAATTCCACTTCTTGAGTCCACATTTCTGGCAAGTTATATGACATAAATTTTAATATTTTTCCACTGTGGGTTATTTTTTCTTCTTCTTGGAAACATTTTGAATAGTATTTTTTTCTTAATCTCTGATGGGCTTAGTTTTACTGTCACATACTTAGGCACACAAAAAGCCTTATCCATCTGAGGTTTTATCATTGGTCAATAATTCTGAAAAGTTTCTCCTGATTGCATATGTCCTCCACCCCTTTTCTCTAGTTTTAGATCTTTAATTATCAATCTATCTACACATCTGCTGCTGGTAAAACTTTTCAGAATTATTGACCAATGATAAAACCTCAGATGGATAAGGCTTTTT
>LOJH01040680.1:0-14563 GCA_001685095.1 Ellobius talpinus
CCTCCTCCTTTTGGATTTTCAAGACAGAGTTTCTCTGTAGCTTTGGAGCCTGTCTTGGAACTAACTTTTGTAGACCAGGCTGGCCACAAATTCACAGACATCTGCCTGACTCTGCCTCTTGAGTTCTGGGATTAAAGGCATATGTCACTACCACCTGGCTTGTGTACTCTTTTTATGCTGGACTCATTTTGCTTTGACTCACATAACAACACTTCTGGGTTTCCTCATAGCATTTTATATGCCAAGAGCACTCTGTATTGAGGACTGAGTCTTCCTCTTTCTTCTTAGGAAATTCATTCAGCAGAATACTGAAGCACAGGAGGTGTAGAATGTGTGTCTCTAACATTGAGAAGGATATATATACTGGTGAGGTTACCCGGAGACAAATGTCCAGGCTGTATAGGCTCAGCCACTATAGGTGGCATTTGGAAGGCAGCATCTCTCCCTACCATATTTATATAAGATTGTGGAAGGCAAGTGTTAAAGGATGGGTGGGAACTCGAGTGCTGACAGTCATATTGTGGCTCTGCCTCTCCATAGCCAAGCAATCCTGGGCAAGTTGCTTTCTCTCTCTGAACTCTTCCACTTTCCAAATCTACAGATTCTGAGAAGCAATGATTTACATTGATTATTTTGTTTGTTAGCTACACCTGTGGTATTTAAACTGACAAAAATATTGACTATGGAAATCCACCATGTACACACCCTTTCTTTTTCACTGGAACTCAGATGTTCCTGATTCTGCACCTAGAGAATTAACCTGTTTTAAGGAGGCAAGTCAGCTTCTTTATTCATTCAGAGTATCATAGTTCTAATTTAAAAAAGAAATTCTTTTGGAGTTTAGTCTCCTTTATTTCTGTCCTAGGTTTTATTTCTGCCCAGCTCCTTTCCCCTGTCTATCCTCTTTTTTGACATTAGGTGAATCTGAGAATTGAGAAATCATATTAGGATGGATGAAACTTAGAATCCATGCTGAGGTCAGCTAACATGTGAAAGAAAAACAGGGATTATGGGGTTTTGCTGGGGAATGGACTCAGCAGCGGTCCTCTAGGTAGGAAGGCAGAACCACTATGGTGTTTAATTCCAAACTCTATGTTCTTTGGCTGTAGTAGATTTTTAGGATTCTCATTTTGTCACCTTCAATTATTACTGATATTTATGTCATGGTTTCCAGAGAAGACATCTTCATAATTGTTGGGAACAATATTATGTAGTAGGAAAGTCAATGTTCTCAGGAACCAAATATGAACTTGGTTATTTATTGATGAGGCAGTCTTAGATAAATTTACTTAACTACTTTATGCTTCAAGTTCCTAATCAGCAAAGCAGTGGTGATAATAATAGGATCTCCACTACTATACAGTGAAAGATAGAATTTGTTGAAAATTGACATAAAGCCTAGAGCATATTAAGAGTTTTGTGCTAATTATTTCATGAGCTCACCTGTTTAGAGAGGTAAGGCAATTAAAAAGTGAATGTCTTTTTATGTCTTTTGAAATTTAGCATCAAGTGTGGCTACCTTCCCCTAGAATTAAGTCAGACTACCACAAGTATGTGTCTTGAAGTCTGTCTTTCACTTAATTACATGTCTTGTTGACTCCCCTCAATTGATTTCTTGAGTCTCATTCAGGTACCTCTTGCCCTTGGCGCACAGCTTCTTCCAGTCAAATACAAGCTAATTAAACCAAAGTGTTCTTGTACCTCTTCTTTCTTCTCAACTTAGATAATTCTGTGATGAACAAGGAGAATTGATGCAAATTGCAACTGACGAGGTGTATGAAAGAGGACGTGCATTGACTCTCACTAACCACGTCCACAAATACAGATAATTGCCATTCAAAGCCCACAAACACAGATGGCCAAATGCTGCAGATTTCCCTTTTAAGTGACTTGCCCTCCCTATTGTCCATCTTGGTTCATGGTGGCTGTAACTTGGCCAGTTTGTGTTGTTTAACAAAACACCTCAAGGCTGTGCATTTCTAAAGAACAAAATTTTATTTTCTTTTCTCTGTGGACACTTAGGTGTCTGAACCAAAGATTTTGGTATTTCAGGTTTTCTGATGAGGGCTGGTCTCCATGTTCAAGATCAGAGCTGCTTCAGAGATAAAGAATGATTCTGCATGTTAGGAGGTAGAAAAGAGAGAGAATCAAATGCTACATGAAGTCTCTTACAGAAGGCCTTCTGTACACATACAGGAAAGAATAAGCTAATCACCCCTCAAAGGCTTCATTCACAATTTAATTCTATAACACTGACTATTAGGTATCAAGCACTCAAATTTTTTAGAAGATGGATTCAGATCACATAAGTTACTCCTTTTTTTCTGGGCATAAAATATATGTAAGTTAAAACTTGTGTTTAGATATTTGATATGGTCCAGGGCCAGTTGACTTTAGTAGCCTACTCCAGGTGACTCTAGGTATGCAACATGTGTATCCATGTTCAGAAGAAGAGGAGGAGGAGAGGAGGAAAAGTAGCAGCATCAGCAGTATGGATTCTGGGAGCAAAGGTGGATGCAGTGAAGAAATTGAAGTTCTTTATATGCCTGTATGTTAGGTAACATACCCTCCACTAAGTGATATTTGGGAATGATACCAGTATTGAGAAGTAGTTAATACCAGAGGGAGGAGGTTAGGTGTGAGACAGAATTTCGTGAGCAATTACACAGGGGAAGAGCCAGATGGTATGCTGGTAGCCCTGCCCAGGGGAGAACATAGGTTGGTAAGGCTGTTGATCTAGACTGTTCTGTTCTGTTGATTTTCTTATTGAATTTCAATGTAATATGAGTCATCTCATGACACACGTGTTTAGACTTGTTAATAAAGAATTAAAATTTTCTTCAAGCACAGGTATCAGAGTTTGGAAACAGATTTGATTTATTGCTTTGTCCATTTGTTAGTATTTGCTCTTATAGACTCAAAGCACAGATAGGTGTGATAGAATATTCTGGAGTATAATACTGTGCCAGACTATTGTCATGGGGATTATTGTATATCCAAACCACAACAAGCATTTATATTGTCTTTTAGCACATTTGAAAGAGTTGATGAAACCTTGAAGCTTTTATTTCTGTGTCGGTGCAAAAAACTACATTTTAGCTATTAGGCTATTCAGATATCAAGCAAGTGTATTATATATGGTCCAATCTATACAGCCATAGTGGGATTCCCTAAGTGTTCAGCAATATGCAATCTGTAGCCCAAGCCAACTAGGATAGGAACCAACAAGACTGCTGCACTAGGTTTCTCAGATTGCAGCAAGGGGTGACTATTAGTCCATGGACTCCGAACAGGAATTGCTCCTGCACGGCTACATTAAGTATATGGGGCATGGCTCCACTTTTGTTCTCCCAAGAATGTTTAGTTTGTTTGCCACTTATGGTTAGAAACTACTGCCTGAATTTGAAAAAAAATAAAACAATCTTAGTCTCTGCTCAGTTTCAAACTTTCCTCATTACTTCGTTCTTCTTTAGCTAGCCCAGCCACTTACCATAGATCTCGTTGTGTGTATGACTTTGTGTTTGTACATACACATGTGTGTATTCACATATGTCCAAGACTGTGTGTGCAGAGGCCAGAATGCATTAAGTAATTCTCTCTATTTCTCTTTATTGTTTTGAGACAAGGTCTCTTGTTGAAGCTGAAGCTGGATACTATAAAAGGCTAGGCTGACTGACCAATGCACTCCTGAGGTCTATCTGTCTGCTCCCTCCTTCAATTCAGATACACACAGTCATGCATGGCTTTGATTTGATTAGAGCTTTGGTGATTCAAAAGTAAGTCCTTTAGCTTTCCCAGAAAATGCTCTTAACATTGAGCCACCTTCCCAATCATTCATTCTCTTTAGAGAGGCTCTTTTCTTCTTTATTTTGTCCGGACTCACAATTAATGTCTTTGGTCAATAGTTCTTACTATACTGAATGGCATCTTATGTCCAAGATCTGGCTCTGCCACCAAACAGAAACTAATGTGTATGACAAATGATTTACTAGCTCGGCTTCACTTATTTTATCTATAAATTGGGGTGATAAAATGTCCAAAGACATTAACAACATAAAAGGTGGTGAAAAACCGTAAGACAATGCAAATGAGAGACACAATTGGTACCAGGAGGGTTAATTTAGCTAAGAGTCGAAGTAGAACAATTTACTCAACCATTCTCCCATCACTCCTAGATACAGTTTGGACATCTGTTAAGTTGTGAAGAAACATATCATTTTCAAATGTCTAAATCCATATGCAGTTGATTTCAAATCTTAATTTTGTTTGAATGAGGAATCAATACTCTGCAACTGCACTAACATTACAGTGCTGAAAAATCTGTGTGTGTTTCTTATAATATATTTCAATTTTCTCATTATTTTCTCATTATTATCCCATTTTTGAAAGGATTCTTTGTGCATTACAAAGTGGCATAAATCCCAAGTGAATGGCAGTGTCTCTTTGTTTCGATTTCAGGCTGTGCTAGTGAGACTGTTCTGGAGCTCCTCCCCGTTCCAAGCTGTCTTTGTAACAGAGGCAACAAACAATTTTTCCCCCAAAACATCCACTTTTATCATTTTCCTTTGTGGATAACAAACTTTCCTTTTTTTCTGGCTTGTGTGTTGTGAGTAGCAGTCATATCTCTTCATAGTTTGGCTCCAAACATCCGTTCCATGCTTGTCTCTCATCTAGAAATGTGTTCCTCTTTCCAGCTAGGATGAGCACCTCACCATCCCTCCAGGCAATGGCTCCATTTCTTTTTAATTGTAGTTTAGATCATTCTCATCCTCCCTACAATGCTTTCACCATCCTGTTGTTATAGCCAGCAAGACTCACGGTGCAAGGCCTGCATCAGGACCCCAGGGCTTTTCTCCCTTCAGTGAGCACTCACCATGATTATCTTCGACTCTTGGAGTTCCTTGTTTTCTGGGAACATGCTGCATTTGAAGTGGGGTTGCCATAAAAATGTCACGACAACAAAGGCCATTGTGGCCATGAGGGACACAGGAAATATAACTCGACGTTGACTAGATGATAGCCGTGCACACATAGGGAGACAATAACTGCCATGATTTCCTGTTAGCCTGCTGTGGAAACACAGTCCAGGGTAAGTCATAAACTGAAGAAGTGTGTTGTGTCTTCTATGTTGTGTGATAATTGAGTGATGCTCATTCTAGGAGTATATTGTGCTTTCTGTTTTAACATATGATAGATGAGGTAAGACCTCAAAGTGTATGTTTTGTTCAGCTTGACCTTCTGATGTCCACCAATGTTACTTTTGACACAAGGCAGGTGGGTCTGCCCTTTCTGCTTGTCATGCATTGTGAGTATTGTTTTCCTATATGTAACAACCCACATCTTGTTTGCTGGGTTATTTGTCCTGATTCCCTGATTCTGTTCTGATATTGAGGGAAAGGACTCAGGCTGTGACTCTAGGCATAGTCATGTGACCTGGCTTGGAGAATGGTAGATTCCAGCTCATTCACAATACTGGTGTGTGTGTGTGTCTGTGTGTGTGTGTGTCTGTGTGTGTATACACACAAACATATATATGTATATATGTATGTATATATATTCATGTGTGTAGGTGTGCATGTATGTGTATGTGTGTATATATATCCATGTGTGTACATGGCTACATGTATACATGTGTGAATTCATAGAGAAAAAAGGTAAACATTCCATGCCAGGAAATATATCTGAACATTATGGAGTGACTTTCCTCCCTTGGATTAGTTAGTATCTGACAAGAATACCAGTCAGTAGATGTAACATTTATTAATGTTATTTATACCTGTGCATATATGCTTCAGATAATTGGCTCACATGGTTGTAGGGTATGACCACTGGGAAATAAGAAGGGACAGTGGTAGGCAGAAAACTCTGGCATTAACTGGTCCTTATAGTTGAGGATCAGAAATCTCTCCACAGAGAAACTTCATTTCTTTCTTGTAAGATCCTTCATTGGATCAGATGAGGCGTATCATGTTGATGCAATCTCCTCGAAGCTAACTGATTGTGGACGGGAATCACATCTGTGCTAGGATTTGCCTCTTAATTATCATCTTCATTGCTGTTTCTCCAAATGTCTTTGGAGAACTTACAATACAAACGGGTCTTACGATTTTTCTTTTCAGTGAGGATCTAGGCTTCATGTTTGATTTAAAGCAAGTACAGAATCCTCTTAGTCCAATTTGAAGGTCTTTTGTCAGAGAGAAAGAAGAAAGAAATTCTCCCATTAGGTTTCATAGTGCACATCTGTAATCTCGGCCCTCAGGAGAGGAGGCTTGGGGATTATAAGTCTGAGGCCAATTGAGCTCCCTAATGAGTTCCAGGCCACCCTAGGTTATATAGCAAGGCCCTGTCTTGAAGAAAGGAAACAACAACAACTACAACAACAACAAAACCTAAACTAGCATTGGTGTGCTTTCTCAATGGGTCACAAAGTTACTATATAAACATAGTGACCTGATTTTATTGGCCCAGCACTTACGTAGAAGCTGGATGTGTCAGAGAAGAGGATTTCAAGGGTCAGTCCAAACTGAAGCTATGTGATGACATTTCTCAAAAAAATGGTGGCAAAAGACACCCAGTGTTTACCTTTGGCCTCCATATATTCATACATGTATACATGTACACACATGGATACACATAAATACACCACACACACACACACACACACACACATATATATATATATATATACCACATACATATACATACACCAAAGAAAGCAAATTACAAGCATGCTCCTAACTGAGGTTGCCAATGACACCGTGATAAACATATTTCCTGTCACCTATCCCTGATAGTACAGAATGTTCCTGAGATAACCCTGCTCTGGCAATTGTTTTTGTGAAACTTCAGTCTATGTACACAAATATTTTTTACCCTATCGTGGGTATCTCCCCCATTCCCTCAAGATAACCCCTCCGAAACATGTAAAAAGAACATCAAGCTTTCTGCTGGGAGAGATTAACTTGCCATCACCTTCCTACAGCTGGACATTAACTGTAGTGTTTAGAATAGAGCCTGGTCTCGAAAGGCTGATGGGCACTGTGAATCTGGACCACCCATTTGGGCAAGAGACATGAAGGGCAAGTGTCAGAGTTCTCAGAAGAAAGAGACTCTGGCTCCTGTGGGTACTGATTCAGAATGGAGAGTTCTATTGAGTCATTAGTTCCATAGTTTCATCCACCAGTATTACACAGATTGGTCTGAGAACATTTCAAGGAAAGACCTACAAGACCTCAAGCCCTGCTTATGGTAGAGGCTTTTTTTTCCAAGTAAAGAGGAAACCATCCAATGCGATTTAGAATTTGTTTTTTTTATTGCTATGTAGGGTTTAGGCCTCCTGAACATTCCCATCCATGTTACTGTGTCAATTGTTCTTATCCTTGTCCTTGTTCTGCTCATGTTTAGGCAGCCATGCTGCTAAGAACTGCCACTCTCAAAATCAGCATAACCTGTAACTACATTCTAAAATTTGTCCTTATAACCCCAGATAAGTATAATGAATTGCAAAATTTTAAAAACCACCCTTTTTCTCAAATCTCGGTTAGCTGTCCAAATACACACACACACACATGCACACACGCACACACACAAATCATACCCACCCACACTCATGCTCACTCACACATATTCACACAGACATGCTTTCACGTACAACAAAATTAACATCGCTTTTACTCAGAGATGAATGGAGTAAATACGTTTTCTCCTATAGTCTTTGCTCCCAGTAATTGATACAACATCAGTGAGCTTTTACCGGTAAAACTGATTCAAATCATACCAGAAAAACTCAGCTTAAAGAACTGAAAATGAGCTAAAAGATGGTAAGCAAAGAATAATAATATGTGGCAATGTCTTCAAATTATTCTTATTGTAAGCTTTATATAATTTGAAGTTGCAGAAATGTGTTTAACAAGGGCAGATTTTCTTTAAGTGATGTCTTCATTAATGATGGGAAAGCAGGCCAGAAAAGCACAATAATGCTATCTGTGCTCGGTGATGGTAAATTAGAAGGCGCTGAAAACATTTGGGAAGAAATATAAACAATACAAACACAGCTATAGAGGTTATGAATATGGATGGGAGGAAGAACAAAGACATTTCAGAAATCTAAACACAATTGTCTCTATTGGAAATGCAATTGAAACTAAAGAGTCTATCAGCTAAGACACTGGCCATGTGACATTCTTCCCTAGCTCAGTGCCTGTTTGCCATTGTACTGGTGTGGTATGAAGGCCCGCGTGCATTGTTGGTAGCACTAGCCTTGTCATCAGACAATTAATAAAACCATACCTTTTATTATTTTTCTATTTTCACAAAGTGGCCCCATGACAATATTTATGAAATGCATTTTTCTCACTGAGTTCTTGTTTTAAGACTAGCACACTGTGCAATGACTGGGGCTCAAGTCGTAGGCTCCCTTTGCAGTCTATGCAAATGATGCCTCCTGGAGACATGCTGGGAATCCTCTGTACAACTTCCCACCAATGCCTAGATTTTAAATAAAATGGACACTTTTATTCCACAGTACTCCCTGGTGCCCAGTGATATTTGCATGATTCTACAATATTTAGAATGTAAAAAGTGTCCATTGGGTAATGTCAAACAATCATTTACTCTGAAGGACATAAATATTCAAATACTTGCCATTAGGCAGCCATAATCAGCATGATTCAGTGATTTACTGACTACTTTTCTGTAAGAATTGAACAGAGTGGATACCTCCTCTGTTACCCTGTGGATTTTATTGGCTTGTAGATTTTTTAAAGAAGTGATTGCTGACTATCTATTTAATTAGGTTTCATACCATTGCTGGCTTCAAATCAATTTCTAAGATAAATTACAGCCACTGATTCCAAAGCTTGGACAGAGGGTGCTCATTAGAAATGATGTCAGTCTTGGGGCTCCTCATCTGTTAGAAACAGTAGTGTATCTCTTTGTAGAGGCTCTTTGACTTCAAGTTTGGCAAATGCCCTTTTTATGTAAATATTGATTATAAATTTGCTTCTCCAGAAATAACATTATTGGTTTTTATTATTATTATTACTATTTTGGAATTTTTGAAGGTAGGGATTTTCTGGTTAGTCCTGGCTGTCCTGAAACTCACGCTGTAGCCCAGATTTTAGACCTCAGACTCAGAGATCTGTCTGCCTCTACTGAGATTAAAGGCATGTGCCACCACTGCCCAGCCAGATTGTATTATTATTAATTTTAGTCAACTCATTACAGAACTTTCTACCCAAAGGACTTCTTATCCTCTGCATTAAATTTCTCCTTTTGGAAGGAAAGTTCGGTGGTGAGTTGACTTAAATTAGATTACATCATCCCTGTAACTTAGAGATCTTTTAGGGAAATCAAATAATGAAGCTCTTATTTTTTTTTAGACTGGATGGATAGTGTTATCACTATTACCAAGAAACACAGCCAGCTTTAGAGTCAGAACATTTACTGAGGCCCAGGATTATCTACACCCCCATTATCCAAAGGTCAAGGAATCTTTATTCGTGTCCAGGTCCATGGCTACGTGTGTGCAGCCTCCTGGTGGAGATGGAGCCATTGCCATTTATAGTCCGATACCATTGTTGTCTAAATTAAGCTACTTTGCTTCTCTTGCTAAATTCTGAAACTATCTTGGTCTTTCATATTCTTATATAGTCAGTGTGTTAGGGACTTTTCCCATTGGTGTGAAAAAAATACCTACAGAAGTCACTTCAAAAAAAGAAGGGTTCATTTGAGGTTGCAGTTTAAGAAGATAAACAGTGCATAATGATGGGATAGCATGTCAGCAGGCCCAGGAGGCAGCTGGTCACACTGTCCATGATCAAGACTCAAAAAGCAATGAATTCTTCTAATCAGCTTTACCCTTTTTTTAATTTTTATTCATTTAGCATCACCCAGTGCTCTACTGGGACTTCCCACTCCGTTTAGGCTCTCTGTAGAGTACCTGACAGGCATATCCTGATGTGTGTCTCCTAGATGGTTCTAAATCCATCTAAGTTAACAATGAAAATTGACCATCTCAGGCAATTATGTGATTTAAGGCATCCCCATGTGTTTAGAAATTTTCTCTTATTCACTAGCGAGATGGTGCCAGTATGCTGTATCAGTTTATTACAAATCTAGTTAATGATCATTTCCTTATGTTGAGTCATCTCTAGGTCCTTCACAAAATCTAGAATGTTGAACCGAAGTTGGAAACTGAACCCTCTGACCCCAGAAGTCTGAGACTCTTTTGTGCGTCTTGTAGCTCTCCATCGTCCTACCTCGTCTCCCTCACCTGTATGTCACTCTCTGTCCTATCTGTTTAAATTTTCTGTGTCCCATAATTCTTACTACTAGAAAGAAAAACTTTTTTGGTCAAGGGAAAAAAATCTTCCTACTGAGTCTGTTTGATCTGGGATATTGTTTATTATTAAAAACTAGGGTTTTTATTTTTAGCAAACTTCATTTCAACGTGTTTGTATCTATGAGGTTATTTAACATCTGATCCCAAAATATTTCCATAGCTGTTTAATAAAAAAGGTCTTATGTCACCGACTACAACTCCAGCCTTCACAACAGTCCCTGTGTAATTCTCAATGACTTTAATTATTAGCTCTTTTCAGACCTGATGGATTGCATGTTCTCCAGGAATGGCATATCGTATTGCAGAATTATTCCTCTCTTCTACTCACTATATTCTTAAAGCCTGGTTCAATACTGATAAATCTCTTAATACACCTTCTTGCTCTGTCATCTATATAGATACATAATATAAGTATAAACTTTTTTATTGAAAAATTAGATACATGAAGAAGGGTGCACCAATAATACATTTGCAATGGAAACAGTTTTCAAAAAATGAACAGACGGAAGTTACCACCTTCATAATTTAAGAAAAAAGAAGCGCTGCCAGTGACCTGGAAGTAGGTACATGTCACTTCCCAGCCACCTTCCTTTCAAAGCTTACCATTCCCTTAGCTTACATCCCTGTTGGGAGCTTTGGATCATTTCCGGAATTTACAGAATGGACACCTTGCTGCCAACATTACAATTTTTTTTAAAAAAAAATTGTCCATGTTGTGTATTGCAGATTTTATTCATGTTAGCTATTTTCCAATTTCACAAATCTGCTGCAATTTCTTTCACTGTAGAGGCAAGTGTGCACGATTAGGTTTGAGTACTGTTATAGACGTGCACACTCTTGGACCTCATTTCAGAGGTTTCTTTCAGGTGTGCATCTAAGAGTGCCATTGTGTTGTAAGGGAGATGCATGGCAAGCTTTAGTAAATGCTGTGAAAATATTTCTCCAAAGTTCTTTGCAAATTTAGGAATCTAGCAGCATTGAATGAGAAGTTTAGTAGTTTTGCATCCTTGGTCACTTGGTATTTGTCAGGTTTTGAATACGGTGTCATCTAATTCTGAAATGTGAAGCTTCATCAGTTTTGATTTGTGTATGTGTTTGTAAACACCCTGCTTCAGAGAAAAACAATTTATTACCCAATATATTTTTCTTGTAGTTATTTCCTGTGATACCTTCTATAAGCCTAGAGTACTTTTATCCTTCTCATTTGTATCTATCTTTCTTCATCAAGATCTTGATGTATCCATATATACATATATTATTTGGAGGTGTATTTATATGGCCCAATATGTTATTTATCCACTTGTTGTTCTACTGTGTACATTCCAGGATTAGGATATACAATGCTTGATTCATCTTCTGATTTTTGTTAGTACCTCTTGATGTTTAAATATATATTTCCTTGATGACAAATGGCATTTATCATTTTGTGTACTAGCTGCAATTTGTATAATGCACTTTATAAAGTGTAAGGTCTAGTGTTCAGCCTAGTTTATTAAGTAATCTCTCTATTGACTTAGAGTAGATCTTTGCTTTTGTTTTTCTCTTACCTTGGGTTTCTAGTTCCTTTGCAGTTTCATAAAAACTTTAAAATTGTCTTGTCATTTCTATTGGAATAAAAAAATAAAAATCCTATTGGCCTAGTGTAGACTCTATTGACAAAATTAAAAATGATTAGCTTCTTGTCCCTTCTGAACCTTCCAAGGCACAAATATGTGAAATATTTCCACTTATGTCTATATTTTCTCATTAAAAGTTACAAGAGTATTCCCATCTCCATTTTCATTTTGTTTCAATACATACCCAAAGACCAATAGACATATACAAACATATATATTTCTATCTTCTTATTAATTTAATTTCTCATATTTATTAGTTCATTCCTTCTGTTCTTTTTGCATATAATTTGCTGCTATTTACCATCTTTATAATATAGATGATAGTAAATCAACTATTTTCTGCTTAATCATTTTTATTTGAAAATTGTCTAACATTTTATTAACAAAGTAATGGGTTTTACTTCGATATTTTTGTATACATACCTTAATATATGTTGTTATACTTTTTCTTACTCTCTGACCCCCTCACCACTTCCTTCCACCCCCTCCACATCCCCCTGATTTGCTAGTCCCTTTCCTCTCCCCACTCCTACCATGCCTTCTTTTAATTTTGTGTTACATATATTCATATGCATTCAATTGTCATCTCTTATTCTTCCTTCTTTCTCCCAATTCAAATGTCTTTCTCCTTTACCTTAGTCCCCCCTCATTGGGTATGTGTGTGTATGCGTGCATGTGTGTGTGTGTATGCATTTAGATGTCTGGCTATGTATATATTAATTTAAATCAGGATGATGCTACATGGGAAGTAAAATGTGCAACACTTGTCTAACCAATATCAAAGGAGGTATAAAATCACTTTTAGACATTTAGTGTATCCTTTTATTTCAAACCACAATCACCCACCCTCATCCATGCTTTCTATTGATGCCTGAGCAGAATTGAGAGATTTTAAACATGAAAATAAATACAAGGTTACCTGCAGGCCTATCAGATTTCAAATTTTTCATGTGTCATCCTATTTTATTTAGTTCACAATACCTTCTATTTTATTTGACCTAGGCATTATTTTGAGTTCTCTTGCTTAATTTAAAAACATTTGGAAATGACTACTTTTTTCATTATTGATTTCTATCTATCTTAATTACATTGCATGAGAGGATATTACAGCTTTTTATTTCAGCCCTTTGAAATTTGTTGAAATTCTCTTATGTCCCAAGGATGATACTAATTTTTGAAAATGTTGAAAGCATACTGACTGGAATGCATGTTCTGTTCTGGTGTGTGGCATTGCCACTGTCCTGGTGGGATTAATGCTCAATTCTTCCAGACCTCACTTTTTTCTGCCAGTTTGATCAGTTTCTGAGAGATGTGAATTAAAATTTTTGTCTATGATTATGATCGTCAGCCTTTCTCCCTTCTGTTTTTCCAGGTTTAATTTTTATGTTGTCTAAATTAAATATTCAGGTCTTAGAATTATCATATTTTCTTGATGAATTGGTGATATACTTACCCCAAGCAATATTTTTTTATCTCTGTTATTGTCTCTTGTCCGAAAGTCTGTAATGGCAGATAATAAAACAGCTAAATCAGTTTTATTTTTATCTTCTTTGACTTTGAGTTTTATCTTTTGTATTCTTAAATTTAATTTGTGTCTTTGTAAACAATATTCAGTTGAACTTGGTTTATTAATCTATCCTAATGACTTTAGTATTTCAATTGTACATTTAAATTAATTACTTTTCCTGTGGTAATGCAACATATTTGGGTTTACAGTTTTCACATATGACTTGATTTTCTGTTTTTATTATGCTTCTGCTTCTTTTTTTGACTTTCCAACTTTTTATATTAATTGTACTGTTTTATAAATATCATATAATTTATATATTACAAGCATATACACACATACATACATTCCCACACTATCTTATTGGGTATAACTTTTTAAAAAATATTTCTAACATCCTGTTAGAAAACAATAAGCCTTCTTGACTTGTAGGGATATGCTGTGATAGTGCATTCACTACTTCTGAGGCAAAACAAACTTTTTTTCCATGAAATGAACCCATAAAATAAAATCACAGTCTCACAATGAACTCATTTACTTTTTGTTCTGAAGATTTCTTAGTACCCACACTGCATTTTTTATTGTAGTGGTGGCACAAAATGGACTAATTGTTGAGTGTTTATTCTTGATATTTTCTGTATCATCAAGGATACAAAGATGGGCAAAGTTAGATGGGTTCCTTTGCTGTATACTCACACATCAGACTTTTGTAATAAAAATAGACACATATAATGATAATGCTATCTTCTATATACTTTTGAATCATACTAAATTAATTCTAAAATGTTGATGGATTTTTATTTAGTGAGCCATACTATAGACCAAGCCCTTTAATGGGTGTTTTATATACATTAGTCCATTTGATAATTATATAAAGTTGTTCGTTCCTTCATACCATAAGGATCTAAAGCACAAATATTAGATACGGATGTTGCCAAAACAAAGACATATTGCTAACAAATAGCTCAGAGCAACAATTTTAGGAATGCAAGGGAGCTAACTGAGTTGTTTCATCTCATTAATGTAGAAGGCATCATAAAGGAGAGGTGATGGAGGAGGGTCATCTGTCTATGTGTTATTTTCATTGGTTAATAAAGA
>LOJH01040681.1:3035-13901 GCA_001685095.1 Ellobius talpinus
TCCTTCCTTCCTTCCTTCCTTCCTTCCTTCCTTCCTTTCTTCTTCCTTTTTTTTTTGAGACAGGGTTTCTCTGTGTCACAGCCCTGCTGTCCTGGAAGTAGCTCTATAGACCAGGCTGGCTTCAAACTCATAAAAAATCCACCTGCTTCTGCTTCCTGAGTGCTGGGATTAAAGGCGTGCACTACCACTGCCAGGCAGAAAATTTCAAGTTACATGAGATGAGACTGTCTCTTCCAGCATGTCCACTGAAGGAAATGACTGTCAATTATAAAACTATGGAAATGAAAGGTAAAGTAAAATAAAATTGAAATTAAAAATTTAAATTTCAAAGTTTTGACTCAAATGCCAACTATCTAACACTTTCCAAACTATAAAAATTTCTCCCCAGATTATTGATACTAATATATAAAATTACATACATAATACATAAGAATATCTCTGAGATTGTTGATATTAATGCATAAGAGTTAAAAAACTACGGAGATGAGTCAATATTTGGAATGTTACTACAACTAAGTAAAACATTGATTTCTAAACAATCAATGAATATTGCTGTTTGAAATTTTCAAAAGTATTAACTCAGATGCCAAGTACCTAACACTTTCCAAACTATAAAAAATTTCTCCCCCAGATTATTGATACTAATACATAAGATTAAAAAACACAGAAATGAGTCAATATTTGGAATGTTACTGCAACTAAGTGAAACATTGCTTTCCAAACAATGAATGCACGATGCTGTAGAGGGTCCATTTGAAATGCAAACTGGGTTTAATAGGCCAATGGATTAAACAGAACAATTGTTTAATAAAGTAGAACAAAGTTTATTGTAAATGTTCAGATTTTACATTGCAATTAACCTTAAGACAGTCCCACTTAATGAGCTTGGGTATAGCATCAAAGAAGAATGTTCACAATTATCTGAAATGGCTATTAAATAAATATTCCTCTCTTCCCATTTTGTATCTGTGTGAGGCCGTATTTCCTTAATATACTTCACCCAGAACAACATATTGAAGCAGATTGAAAGCAGGAGTTGATAGAGGCCCCATATGGCTTCTATTAAGGCAGACATTAAGGAGATTTGAAAAAGAAAAAAAGAGAAAAAGAAAAAAAGTAAGACAATACCACTCTTCTAACTTGATTCTTATTGTTTGGAAAAATACACTTATGTTGAAATGTCATTCATATTAAGATGTAGTGTGTAGGCTATCACTTTAAAGGAATTAGTGTTTTAAAAATTTTATCTGATTTAATCCATTAAATAATATATAAGTCTAGTCTGTTAAAGCAAACACTCTTCACAGGGCTTTGATAATTGTTAAGAATCAAAGGGTTCTAATATACAACTTCAAGGCTCTCTGACTATTGATTCCTTTGGACAGCTGTAGCAAAGTCATACATAACAAAATTATAGGATGAACTGGGTGGCTGAAAGCCACAGAAGCCTGTACTGTCACGTTGTTTAGAAAAGAAAACCCAAATCAAGGTGTTAGATCCCTGCCCTCTGTGGAGTCTGTTTCAGGGAATGTGCCCCATGTGTTTTTGCTGCTTCTGCTGTGGCTTACACCACTCTTCCTTTTATAATTGCTTCAATGCCCTCTCTATCATCCTCAACCCTTGGCTTTTCCTCACATACTGTTCTCTGTGTGTTTTTGCATCTTTCATTTCATCTTATGGAAGAAATCACTCTCACCACATTGACGACCCTCCCTTCCTCTTGGAACTTCATCATAGCTTAGTAAACAGCAACTGATGCAAAATTTGTACTCAGCAAATCATTTATGACTGAATGAGCTGAGGTCAGTTAATTAACGTATTATAAGAGCCTTGAATATCTCCTGTTTTATTTAAGTCCTGGAAACTCCAAGGACAGTCTAATAAAGGTTTTCTTTTTCCAAATTTGCATACTCAGGGCTTTGAAACATGTTTAGGTGATGACTGGGGAGAAAAGTTTTGGCACCATGTATTTTATGTGAGTAATAGGACAATCGAAGGCTTCTTGGTCACTGAAAGAACTTCAAGATCCCCCCTTCAGTTTGCCATGGCTACGACTTTCCAGGAAGTCCTCTAAACTGGCTCTTGGTAGGGAGGAGTTTCTTCATACGTTTGCGTTTTGAGCTTTTTTACATGGCTCTGTATTTGCCACCTACCTTACGCTTATTAATCTCTGGGTCACTTCAGTACAAGTACTCACGGAAGAACAGCAACTTGCAATTCACATTGATTTCATTGATTTGATACAGCATCCCATGAAGTTTTGGTTAACTAGATAACAATGTTTGAGAATAAAGTTTGTGGAACTCATACAATGTCTTGTGACTGAGTTGTTTCTCCTTCACTCAGTTCTCCTCAGATCCACCTCCACCTCCCTACACACACAATGACAAACATTCGATGCTTCTTTCTGTCCTCTTCCTCCTCATTGCCCCTCCTCTCCCTTCATCTTTCTCTCTCTACCTATCTCTCTCCATCTACTACAGCTTGTCTTGCTCAAATATTCTCATAGTTGGTTATGCCCTGAATTATGGTTAACTTACCAGAAGTTACACTCATGAAGAAAGCTGACTTTCTTTTCCAGAAGATGTCAAATGCCAACAGTGCCTCAGTTGAGGATGGTGTGGTCTTTCCTCCCTTTAGACTGGGATTTCGTCTGACTTGACCTGAGACAGGTCAGGCTGTTGTCACAACCATAGTGGGTTAATAACTCCAATTTTTCTGCTGTCTCCAGAAAACACTTTCCCCTTGAATTCATCTGTTCTTACAATCATTCTGGTCATGTGTTTGAGCAGTTCCAAAGCAATGAGATGGATACTGAAGCTACACATACCTTTAAATTATTCGATAAAAATCACATTTTAAGAGGAGAGAGATTCTGAACACCATGACCATGTTCTTTATTCATTTCTTACATTCAAGCCTGTCTGGTGCTCTTAAATAAAATGGGGAAACTTGGTACATTTTCTCGTAGGATATTTGAAATGTTTGTGCGAGTTGTAATCAGATTTTAAAAGCAGTATGAGCCCTGAAGGGAGAAGTGCCACTTACATTTTCAATCACAACTGGAGGAACAACAGTGACCGAGTACAGGAAAATGCCTTCTCGAGTTTACCAGATGCGGAAAATCAGCTGGCATGCAACTGCCCAACTGCCTGCTCTCTTTTGCATTGCTTGAAAGAGCTCTGTAAACACAGTTACTTCTTGGATGCACCCAGAGCATACTGGTTCATGTGTACATTTATGAGGGCAATAAAAGCAAGGGCTATGCAATTGTCTCTTGGGAATTTCTTTGAG
This sequence comes from Ellobius talpinus, assembly GCA_001685095.1. Lineage (NCBI taxonomy): Eukaryota > Metazoa > Chordata > Mammalia > Rodentia > Cricetidae > Ellobius > Ellobius talpinus. Next base: position 6,330 of record LOJH01040681.1, read on the forward strand.
AACCTAGGGCTCAAAGAAGGGACAAATGCATATAATTCAGCTGGTACATTTTTGCTTTATTTTTGTAGAGTTATCATGCAGTAAAATTACAAAGAAAGAATATCTAATTTCAATTGAAATAGTAAAGAAAATAAAAGCATGGCCACCACATTCTTCTGCAAGGCAAATTGCAGTGGAATTTCAGTTAGGGTGGGCTCTATGTTGGAGGCCTTTTTTAAAAGCCAGAATCATAAAATGAATGCACAATTAAATTTAAAATGGATAAAAATATTCAATAGAATAGTAAGATCACATTTTAAAGTGACTTCTCTCTCTCTGGATATGTCTGTGTTTATGTCGTGCACGTGTGTGTGTGCACGTGTGCTTCCTCATCAGGTCTTCATTTTTCCAATTATTTTTATTTTTTGAGATAGATCTCTCACTGAATCTGGATTTTACAAATCGAGTTAGTCTAGCTAGCTTGTGAGCTCTAGTAATCTACCCCTGCTCACCTCCCCATTGTTGGGATTACAGACTCCTGCTATTGCACCTTGCTTTTTTGCGTGGTGGTGAGGTGGTTTGAATGAGAATGGCTCCACAGGTTTCTGTATTTCAGTGCTTTCTCTCCTGTTGGTTGATCTGATTGGGAAAGATTAGGAGGTTTTGCCTTATAGCAGGAGGTGTGCCACTGGAATGGGCCTGGAGGTTTCAAAAGCCCACTTCATCCCCAGCATGCTCGCTCTTGCCTTGTGCTTGTTAATCAGATGTGAGCTCTCACCTACAGCTCTTGGGCTATGCATGCATCTATGCATGCTGCCATTCCCCCTGCAATGACAGCCATGAATCTAGCCATCTTAAATCTTAACCCCAAATAAATGGTTTATTTTATAAGTTGACTCGGTCATGGTATCTTACCATAGCAATAGAAACATTGAGATAGGTGGTAAACGTTGGAACTGAGGCCCTCATCTTTGTGAGAAAAACAATTTTTCATCTGAGCCACCTCTTCTGGTGTTTATAGAATCTTCTGTACAAGAAATTGACCAGACGATTCAATTATTTCAATAGATAATCTTTGTTTTGTTAAGACATGACTTTTTGCTAGGTGCTGAGAGAGAAACAAATCATCATATTGCCTGGAACGAATTGATTCATGTGAAATTTACTTTTATTCACAGAACTGGATGAAGATCAGAATGCATAGATGTAAAAATGTGTCTATTTGAGAATGTAAGGGCACTAATATTTTAATCCTATAGAGAGCACTTCAAGTAAGGTCACCTAATTATGCAAAACAAGTGTGAAATAGGGAGATTTTTAGGATGATGATCTCAACTGTCAACATATTTGGGGCTAGTATCCCTTGGGAAACAGGTTCCTGGGCAAACCTGTGGGACACTATGTTTATTTAGCTTCAATAAAATGGAAAGACCCCCCCCCACCATCCATTTCCTGTATTGCATCCTAATGTGAATAAAAGGGACAAAGAGAGAGATGACTGCAAGTTTTTCACCATTCTCTGCTTCCTGACTGGGCATCCCTCTGTGTATCGTCTCCCAGGACTGTTATTTTCCAGCTTGATGGACTGTAACCACAAAATAGAGGACTAAATACTCCTCTTGTCAGCTATTTTGTCACCTCGACAGGAACAGAATCAAACAGATAAACATACTGAGTAATTATTTTCTGATCCTCCTTGTCTGTGTGTTTTGAGTATCAACAGAGGAACAGTGTGGTAAGAAATGATAGTGAATGGTGTCTCATCATCTGATTTTTTTTTTCATGGTAGAACAACCCCAGAAAGGACACTAGTGGCAAACAATGAAAAATATTCCTTTGAAGTCCAGTTTGGTGAACAGGTGAATTAACTGGGGTTTTTGCAGAAAGGTAGGTGAAGGATTGCTTACAAGGCTTTGTGACTCACACAGCGACATCACAGACGTCCTTTGCACACTAAGAGCTGACTCTTGAATGCTACACCACTGAAGCACCCTCAACAGTGTGTGCTGTGTAGAGAGTTCCACGGAAGAGTTTCTTCCTCTGCTGTTGTTGTTTATACAGCCCAGGGAGGGGACTTGTGATTCTTTTACCTTCATTGTGTGTTCTCTAACTTTCTTGTGGCTTTTGAGAGTCTTCCTTCTCCAAAGGAATTTTAAAATCTGGAGGACATAGCTGAACAGCACAAGTGGCCTTGGGTTTAGTGCAACAATGGTATATTCCTCAAAGGAACTATATTTAGAAATTCATTGGAAAATTATATTAATACCTTGAAGGGGGATATTTTAAGCAAAATTATGAAAGGCTGGTGTGATATGGTCAGTGTAACCCCAAAACATGGATATGAAATAAATGGTAGAAGTTGCATTAATTGTTCTGCAAACAAATAGATGTGAGAAGAAAAAGAAAGTAGAATAAAAGCTAATATTGAACAATTAAGCATAGTTGATACAGAATTTGATGCAATTACACTGGGTGGAAGGAAGAAAGAGCAGAGAGCAAGGTCAATGATTGACTCCGTGCAGAGATGGGACTTCTTAAGGTTGCACAGCAGGCTGTTGGGGCTTAGGAAATAGGCCATGCTAGAGGTAAAACGTGTGCATTTTCTGAAGAGAACTGCGATCTGATGTCATGAGAGTAAAAAGAAGTCACTGGGGTTTCAGGAGGGATTAAAGCAAGGCCTTTAGAACTCCGATGTTGGGAGAAAGAAATGGCGTACAAGCAAAGAAGACAGAAGAAATGTCAGGGACAGGGTTTGAATGTGAAATGTCCCCAGACACTGACTTGGTCCTTTTCTGGTATTGTGTGGTAATGATCCATGCAATCTTCTGATTTCAGGGCTTTGTTAGTAGAAATAGGACTGGATGGATTGGGTTTGAGGATGATAGTTCTGTTCTGCTTCCACCTGGACCTGGGATGTGACAAGCCACTATGAGGTTCTGTTGCCATGGATGGAGATCCAAACATGGAACTTTGCATCTCTTTAAATTATGAACAAAATAAGTCCTTAACTTTTTACATTTTAATTGGCATGAATTTAATTTTAGCTATAAGAAAGTCATTAGTATGTCATGGAAAGGGAAGCTCGTGGGGCATTGGTGTCACAGATTGTAGCGTGCTGATGTTTCTTTCAGAATATGGATAATTTAATTATGAAACAATCAATGTTTTTTATTTTAAGTTTTTCAACTTGAATAGGCCTTTAAGATATTCTCATTAATTCTCAGACATTTTCATTTAAAATATTTTATCCATGCTAAATATTGATACTTAGAAGTATTTTCACAAATACTGTACATTGATTAATTTTTGTTCTCCTAACTATAAAGAGATATGATTTCTATAAAACTCTGATTTGAGTATGTAATTAAATAGAGGCAATGAGGTCTAACATCTTCAAGACTTTGAACAACTGTACCAGAATATAATCATCAATACTAACTGCCTGGGAAAATGGCTACAGGAATGTGGATGATGTGTGCTTCTTTTCTGTTCAGAGAATCACAGAAGCCTCTACGGAAAAAAAAGCATTTAATTCCAAACCAAAAGCATGCACCAAGCCCTTGTGATCTTCCAAATCTTAAGCTAATCAAGCATACCTACATGGAGACTCACACAGACTCACTGTAGAATTAGTTTCATTTAAGTCTCAGTACAGTTTTCTACCATTGTATCTGTATACACAGAAAAGTGAAAATTAAGGCAGGGAAATAATGTGTTGAATGTTACTTCCAGCTTTAGGTCAGATGCACCCTGTTCTTGTCTATACAACTGTAGTAGGAGGGGCTGCTTCTTGGTCCCCAGCTGCTCAGAGCCCTGAAATAATCTTACAGAAACCATATTAATTAAACCACTGCTTGGCCCATTAGCTCTAGCTTCTTATTGGCTAACTCTTACATATTAATTTAACCCATCTCCATTAATCTGTGTATCGCCACGTGGCAGTGGCTTCCCAGAAAAGTTCCGTCCAGCATCTGTCTCTGGCAGGGGCTACATGGCTTCTTTCTGCAGTCAAAAAATTCAGAGAAAACTCAATAATATACATAATCCAGACTCTCTGTGAATTTTCCATCTTTACATGGCTTANATATTAATTTAACCCATCTCCATTAATCTGTGTATCGCCACGTGGCAGTGGCTTCCCAGAAAAGTTCCGTCCAGCATCTGTCTCTGGCAGGGGCTACATGGCTTCTTTCTGCAGTCAAAAAATTCAGAGAAAACTCAATAATATACATAATCCAGACTCTCTGTGAATTTTCCATCTTTACATGGCTTATTTTCTTTATTTCTTTAATCTATGACTGGCTGTACTCTGTCTCTTTAAAGACTTTAAACCATTTACTTCTTTTTATAACTCTCTACATTCTTTTTCTGTTTTCAGATTTGGGCCACAGTTGCTGCATTTTAACACTATGACTTTAGTAACTATTTGGATATATATATATATATGTGTGTGTGTGTTTGTATTTATATGTGCATATATATACATTGTTTATGTTTAGAACATTGACTCTTCTAAAATTGTTTTGATTTATGTGTAAGCATGTGCATCTGTGTTGGGTGTGGACAGTTGCTTGCTTGTGGTGCAGAGATCTGAAGAGAACATGATGTTCTCTGAAACTGGAATGCTAGATATAAGGCTGGGACAAACTCAGGTCCTCTGGGTAATTAGTAAGTGCTCATAACCACTGTCTTAACTCGTTAACTCTCCGGCCTCTCCCTTACATCATACCTTCATATATTAGTTTATTTATGTTTTTAAAAGATATTTTATTTCATTTATTAGTATTGTGTCTGAGTGTTTCGACTACATATATGTATGTATGTATGTATGTGTGTGTATGTATGTGTGTATATGTATATGTATAACCCCTGAATGTTTGGTAGCAATGAATGGTTGGTTGGGATCTCCTGGAACTGGAGATACAGATGTTTGTAAGCTGCCATGTGGGATCTGGGAATCAACCTGAATCTTCTATAAGAGCAACAAGTGCTCTTAGCCTCTGAGTCACTCTCTAGTCCTGTTAGATTACTTATTTTCTAAGATACTGCAAATAAACCTATTTATTTCTCTATTTTTTCAGAAAAAATATAATAATGTATTTTTTAACCTAATGTAATTTGCTTCTTCCTTAGAATTTAGATTGCAAAATATTCCTGTTTTCTGGAAAAAATGAGATAGCAAATCAGAATCCATGATGTAGTGAAGTTGTGTGGCCTTTGTTTCTGGTGTCTGAGACTGGTTTTCAAGGCTCGTTTTCTTTCTAGTGACCTTTCTTTGTGAAATAGGTTACCTAGTTATTCTGAGTATCAGTTGCCTCTCCTTGACTCCTTCTTCATGGTGTGGAATTGAATTCCTTCTCCATTGAGAATGGACAATAAAGGGTTTATTCAGCCCCTGAAGATGGTGTCAATTGAAATGGAGAAAGGAAGCACTTTTTTTTTCTTTAATTAGCCATGAGGGGAGAAATGCACTGGTTTTCCCTGACTTCTCATGGCCTAAAAGAAACAGCCCTGAAATTTAACTCCCTCCCTACCTGCCTATGTCTAACTCTACTTCGCTTTGCAGATAAAATGAAGCTTCTGAGCTTGGAAATCTGAACTTCAGGATGTCTTGGATTGTTTATAATTCAGTTCCCAGGAAGGAAAAGCACACTATTCTTTGTCCTTACAGCACACCATCCACATCTCTGCCTTCCTACACCAGCTAAAACTAGCAAACCAGGAACGGGAGTGCATGCCCTCTATCCAGCTAAACACAGGCTTCAGATTTTTGTGCTAAGAACTCTGTTCTTTTAGGGCAAACAAGCCCCAGGTGGTGAATTTGCCTTAGGCAGGAACCTTTGCTTGTTTTATTTTCCAGCAGGTGAAGCTAATTTCCTAATAAGCCAATGGGTCTTTTCCTTAGGTGTTCCAATCCCGGGGAGTATGCTACAAATGTTAAGAAATTCATTAAGGATTCATGAAGACCAGTGCTAGCTGAAAGCTCCTGACAATCTTCTGCTGGGGAAGGGAGACTCAGATTCTTTTCAGGGATGCGTCCACTGCCGTGGCAATAAATATCCACACATCCATGTACAAACTGTACCACAAAGTGGACTCAGAAGGGGAAAAATGCCCTTGAAGCTGAGAGGGAAAAGTGATGGAGTATAAGGACCGGTAAGAAGTTGGTGATTGGACTTGATCAAAACACACTGTACATTGCTATAACACACTCAATAAAATATTTATTTACAAACAACAAAGTGTTTAGATTCATTCCCTCCCATTTTTATTCTCTTTCTTCTATCTTTCATTCATCTGTGTTTTTATTTAATTTTATTTTATTTTTATTCAGCTTCCATTTTTCTTTTGCTCAGTTCAGAGACATTGATAGGAAACCATCACCTCATCTCACCTTCTGTCCGTTCTGCTGAGCTTCTCTCCAGGCCTTATGCAGGTGTCCAGCCTCCACTCTTGGCTTTGCAATAACGGGATCAGGTTAAAGTTCTGCATTCCATGCTCTTGCATTGATCAGGACATTCATTTCCTTCCAGTTTTGCAGTTGCCAGGGCCTGCAGAAGCAAGGTTTACATTATAGAGTTTTAACATTATTTTATTTTAACCTTTAACTGTACTGTGTGCTCAAAAACAATTTTTTGGAGTTGTAGCATAAATAGTAAAACAAAACAAATAGAACAAGAGAGAAAATGATGAAGATTGGTTATATGCTCTCTGGGTTTCTCATGCTTTTTGTTCTTTTAAAAATACATTTGTCTTTGAATGACTGAGACACCATATTTCTTTAAGTAATGCTACAGATAGAAGGCTTGCAGCTTGTGGTTACCCGCCTGCGGGGGCGTGGCCTCTTATACTAGATATGCAGATGCAGAGCCTGCGTCTGGCCCTTTTTCTTCCTTTGCCCTGGCTGCTCGTTCAGAGTGTTGGATTGCTGGATTCGATCTCTGTCCACTGTTCAAGCAGAGAATTCTGATTGCTGAGTTTACCCCTAAATAAATAACTATCTATTTCTGATTTCTGAGCTAGTGTGGGATTTCTTTTAGGCATCCATTCATCACCTGTTCATCAAAGTACCAGTTGAGAATTATGGAATAAGAAGTTTGAAGAACTTGACATCTGTAGATTTTGAATGTTACCAGTGAGGTCACATGTGCTAAAGTCAGAGGGAGCGTGGCGTTGAAGTATTAGAGAAAAATTTTATGGAAAACTGCAGCTCGAATTCTAATTGGTCTTAATAATAAAAACCTGGAGTAAGATATTGGGATAAATGATGAAAGATCAGAGGAGTAAAGGAGACAGTCACTAGAGAGACCTAATATGTCTATTGAATCCTCAGATTACAGTAGGCAAGATCCTGTTTCCATGAATCTTCAGACTGAATGTGGTGAGCACCTGCCTTCTCCCACCTTATATTTTTCTTTCTGCCTAGCCATATACCTTCCTGTCTCCATGTCCCAAATACTGGGTTTAAAGGTGTGAGCTACTATCACCTAGCTCTGTTTCTCTTTCAGACTGGATCAATCTCAAGAAGCCCAGGGTAATCTTGAACTCACAGAGATCCATCTGCCTCTGTCTCCTGAGTGCTGGGATTAAAGG